>JBBMKA010000003.1:945303-973639 GCA_037833695.1 Sechiopsis laciniata | reverse complement strand
AATTAAGAGTTCGAAAATTAGGGTTTCGAAACGAAAATGGAATTGAGATTTTGGATTAGAGAATTGGAAGTTCGAAAAAGTTAGGGTTACGATTTCTTCGGATGAGAAAATAAAACAATCTTCATTGTTCTTCAAGGCTATAAGTCGACGAGGGGGAATGCTAATCTCACATGCAGCAGCACAAAAAAGCGTCACACAAAATTACTTTTAGTTCAATTTCTCAATTAAAAAAAAAATAAATTTATGTAAAATTTAAAATAATTATTTATTAATATATCAATGTCCTTACACAATGATCGAATATTTAGACTTTAAAAGTATTTAATATTATGATAAAAAAAGTAATCAATTTTAAAATATAGAACAAATTGAAACTAGACTAAAAATATATGTTAATAAGAGCAGCTGCTAAGTGATATTATTGTACATCCAATGATTAAGAAGTCTTCGATTTGAATTCTCCACGCGAATTGTTGTAATCTAAAAAAAAAAATTAGAAATGTATTTTTTCTATTAATTAAACTTTTGCTGACGTGTCTTGGATAAGCTTTATTTTACTTTACCTAAATCTGAGTAAAGAAAAGAAGAGAGTATCTAGGAATCAACTTTAAACTCTTTCGCTTTATTTTACAACTTTTTTATTCTGTGAAATGATATGAAACTTACAAGAAATTTTATAGATTTTTCTAATAGTTCCAAAAAAATGAAATAAAATAAAGTATTTTTCTTACTATAGAAGTACAAATGTCGAGTCAGATCCCTCATGCCATGTTTGACTCCATATAACTTTTTAAATTTAAGACATGAAGTAAATTTGGCATGAATTAAAAGATTAGGTCTTGATGTGAAGGAACAAGTTTTTAAGGAAATATTTTCTTTAAAAATTGACAAAGAAATGTTTATGATATGAAAATAATTACACATCATGATAACACTTTATAAAACTTCCACTCATGAAAACTTTGCACTAAGAAAAAGAAAACTAAAGCCTCTTTTGCTTGCTGCTTAAGAAAATGTAACACATCAACCTCTCAGCATCCAAAATGAATAACTTTGAATGGTTGAATTGCAAATTTTATTCTTAAAATCCATTTCATAATTATTTGATTTTTATTTTTAAAAATTAAGTTTATAAATTCTACTTCTACCTTTAACCTTTGTTCTTTGTTAGTTTTGAAAAAATAAAAAAATAAAGTAAGAAAAAACTTGTTTTCTAAAAAAATTTGGTTAAGATTTTTGTCCTCGATGAAAACAAGTTTAATTTTTAAAAACCAAATACCCTACGACTATCGAATAGGGTTTATATAACTTTCATCTCTGTATTTTATTTGGTTTATAAACTTTCAAATTTATGGTTAATGATTCCTTAGACCGTGTTTGATAACCATTTGGTTTTTTATTTTTGGTTTTTGAAATTTAAGTCTATTTTTACTCAAATTTCGTACAATGTGTTCCATCTTTCCTATAATGTATCCATCTTTTCTTAAGAAAATATGTGAATAATAACTAACTTTCAAAAACAAAAATAAGCTTTTGAAAGCTATTTTTATTTGTTTCCAAATTTTGGTTTGGTTTCTACAAATATAAAGGAGGTGTAGATATCCAAGTAAGAAAAATCATATAATAAAGAACTTGTTGTAGGCTTAAATTTAAAAAACTAAAAACCAAATGGTTATTAAACAGGGTCTTAATTTTCAATTTTGCCACAAAATCCTTAACTTATTCAAACATTTTTCAAAAACTTCATACCTATTGATACAAATTAAAGATTTGGGGTCTCATTAGATACAAAATTCGATTCCATATATGATATATCAAATATATATATATTTATTTATTTATTTATTTATTAAACACAAATGAAAGGTTAAACCTTGTTTGATAATCATTTCATTTTTGTTTTTGAAATTTAAACTTGTATCTATTTAAATTCTTTACTTATAGTTTCATCTTCTCTTAAGGAAGTATATGAATTTTAAAAATAAAATGTATATCAATTTAATAAAAACCATGTGTTGGAGTAGTAGTTGTAAGGCTTAAATTTTAAAAATAAAAACAATAAACTAAATGGTAATTTAGACACTACTTCATAAGCAGAAGAAAGATGAGATTAAAAACAGAATATCAATGTATTCAAAATAGGGATCACATAAATAGTTGTGACATGGCAACCTTATTTCATGAAATGCCAAAGCTGAGAAAGTTGAAGTTACAACATTAATGGCCTTAAGCCATAGCACAACATGAAGTTCAACTTAGTTTTCACAACAGATGTTGAAGTTCTTACAAATGTAAAAGCTTGACTAATTTGATACTCTTACAACAGATAGCTTAGTTGCCTAGACAACTGAACTAGTTATATTAGCTAGTACAATGGCCCGAATCCAAATGTCGATAACGTACAAGAAACGAAAATGGTAGCAACAATTTACAGGGCATAGCCATTGGCTGTCTACATTTTTCTTCAATATCTCGTTAGTCTCCTTATTCAGCATCATAATCCGGATTGAAGGATACAACTAATCCTAGTTTGACTTCAAATCATTGATTTCCTTATTGAGCACAACGATCCGGGATTGAAGGATACTAATCATGGCTCGAGCGCTCAACAGCTCGAACTTCAGCGTCTCCCTCTCCATAGAAATCTTGTGGATCTCGTGTTGCAATTCGTGGATGAATTTCAGGATGCTTGGATGCACAGTTGAACTAAGGTCTGAGGGTTCTAATGCAGGTGGAGGAGCAGGAGCTTCTTTTTGTTCTGTAGGTTCTATCAGTGAATATTCCACTAAGGTAGAAAGAAAGTTTTTCGTAGTTGGCATCGTCACACTTGTCGTTACATCTGTCAGTGACGCAATGGCAGTTTCGGATAGGTTGGGTTCTTCGTTCGACATGGATGAGTTCTCCGAAACTTTTGAAAGTTCAGAGGTTAAGTCGCTTTGCCTTCTTCGTTTGTACTTCATTAGTGGGAAGGGCTTAGGATTAGCAATAATGGATGGTGGAGTATAATCCTCTAATCTCTCACTCTTGCACACAAACAAAAAGTTGTGGGAGTTTCTTGGAGGATCATTTGATATAACAGGGTCTTTATTGATGAAGTGAGTTTTTTCCTGAAAAAAAAAAAACAAAATGTAACTTCTCATGGACATGAAAGTCAAAATTCAATAGAGTCCACGAGATAAGCGTTGAGAAACTTTGCAGTTTGCGACATGAACTCGGCGCTAAAAGCACGAATACCTGTCATGTTCATTTCCGAGAAATAGTTTTGGAAAAACAACTCAGAAAACAAAGTCAAATTGCACCTTAAAAAGATAAGTAAACAAAAATTGGTGCATCCCATTGCATAATAGTTAGATCCACTAAAACTGAGACTAAACCTTTTCCAAAGTATGTCTGCCATTGAGGATTTTGCTTTCAAGACTTCTATTTGTTGCACATTGAGTCAATGGTCAACTTCCAAGAATTCATCTCTTAGTTTGTCACCGTAGAAATTCTTATTCGCCATTGGTAACAAAAAATTATTGTTTCAGTTTAAGATTTAAACTCCGAACAGTACTGTGTTGTTTATTTCAAATAGAAAATAGGAAATGTACGCTCAGTTTTCTATGGTTTTACCTTCAATTGCATCCTTTTCTTCAGTTCATTTTTCTCTTCGGGGGTGTTTGGGGCAAGGGATCGAACCAGGAATGGAAAAATTCTCCTACCCACGTTTAGTTCATTGACAATCATTCTCCCATAATCAATATTTTATTCCTCATAATCATTTCCTGCACCTCATGGACACGTAATGCTTCCCCATAATCATTTTCTTCACTAATAATTATTCCCACATAACCAATATTTTGTTCCAAATAATCATTCATAATACTTCGAACATAGATAATCATTCTCCTCATTAATCATCCTCGCACTCTCATTTTCTCCATTCGTCTTGCCTCAAATGCCCCCTTTATGATGGGATAATCATGGATCCTTCCATTGAAATAGAGGAAATGGAATAAATGTCATATGGCCCAATCTTTTCCATGGGAGCTACAGAAATAGAAGCTTGAAAACATAGGTCAGGTCAATCTTATTCACATTAAGAACATTTAGAAGTTTTTGAACTGTGGAAATGACTTCAAGTTTCTGCCATTCAATCCTTCACCAAGTATGGCTAGAAACTCTTCACTGAAATTTGGTTGGAAGAACCATCATGGAATGGCTCAAGTGGTTAAAGAGGGTCTTGGAGTGCATAAGGTGATGAGTTCAATCCATGGTCGCCACCTATCTAGAAATTAATTTGCTACGAGTTTCCTTAACATCCAAATGTTATAGGATCAGGCGGTATGTCCCATGACATTAGTTGAGGTGCGTGCAAGTTGGCCCAGACAGTCACAGATATCAAAAAAAAAATGGTTGGAAGGATTAGGGGTAGTGTATCTTCTTCCTGGATTGCTATATCCTCAGATTCCTGCCTCTTTTAAAAACGCCTACACCTTTTAACTTGGCAGGAGAGACAGAATAAGGTGATCTGCGCTTAGTTCCTAGATTGCACACCACTTCCCACACACAACATGCAGCGATAAAGTTTCAACAGTTAAGTATCAGTATCAGGATGGTATCCGAGTTCAGAAGGGGAATATAACTATGAATATTTAGGAGTTCTTGAATTCCTAGGCTGAAGTCAAGCGCTCATCTAGACGAAGGATGCATGTAGGCAGTCGTCAAAAGAGGAAAGCCAAGCCCCAAACGGAAGGAGTAAAAAAAAAATCTTCCAATTAGCACAGCTATAGTTTGATGAAAGGATCATGTAGTTTACGCCAAGACACAGGCAGAGAAGAATAAGTGTTGTACCACTCAAGCCTGTTGACTTCTGTTCTAAGCCAGATAAAACACCAAAAACTTATAGCCAACAAAAGCAATAGCTCAAACGCCAAGACCAAGAGATCATGGATTCGAATCTCCACCCTCAATTGTTGTTGAACTCAAAAAACACCAAAAACATATACAGTTGAGGCATCCAGTCAGGTATCTTAGCGCACTTCAGTAGGGGTACAGAGCAAAAGAAAATTTACAGTGCTTTTGTTCCTTACCCTACTATGATAAGAACTCTTGGTGAGCTTATGGGATGGGACACTTCCAAATATTCTTGCACTTCTTGCCTCGGTGAGACATGGTTCTCTGGCCAATGCTCAATAAGAAATGCTAAATCAATTTCTTAGTTCTTTGATGATTTGAAATTTGAGGTGTAGTCACAATTTTTCAGGTAAGAGTTAGAGGGGCTTTGGGTCAACATGAGACTCAAACTTTCTCTAGTTCCCTACAATATCAAAGATCACACGCTTCCAGTAATTACTAGACGGAAAGCATTTGGAATCTCTCCCTAAGTCACTTGATCATGCTTGAAATGTCTGCTCTTTTCCACTCTAACTATTCAATGAAAACTAGAAACTTCTAAACCCCGTCCCCTACCCTACACATTCGGTGCAGTGAAGTTAAGTATTTACTATGGCAATAATAATTAACATTATAATTTACCCTTTATTAGTCAATATCGATAATGGATATATACCAAATCCAAATAACAAACAAGATCCTCGTATTTGAGGCCTTAAGTATGCGAGAAGCATCCTTGACTAGAAAAATATTTAATTTTCTATACCAGGTCAACTTCCTGCATCATAGGTAACAAACCTACATTTAATCAAATGGTTTAGATGCCTTATAAGTTGTAACAAGGAAATAGCTAAAATTATCAGAGAAAAAATAATAAAAAGAGAGAGAAAAGGTACTGATACTTATTTATATGGGAACCATTTAAAAAATTACTGCCGATCATGCCTATATGATTTCCTGGCTACCAATCCATGTGGCTAAGAAAATTTTGCAGGATGTGGCTAAACTCTGTAACCCATTTATTCATATGATATTTAAAAGAAACTTCAGTATTTCACTCTGAAATGAGTTCCTAACTAAATTAAAAGAAACATGTACCTGCATGCCGTCCTTCCCTTTGCCGTATGCACCATTATTACTGCCCTCAGCAGCACACACACTATTGCTGTTCCTTTCGGACTGTGTATCATGACTGGCTACTAGACCATCGGCAATCTCTTCTCCAGGAATCAAAACTGATCCACCATCATCCCACTCCTCCTCAATAAAAGGTGCATAACGGTGTCCATTCGGAGGCCCGATATTACTTTTGTGGAATACTCTGCATAAAACATATGCATCCTTCTCCAAGGGAGAGGAAATAGAAAACAAAGAGCTGTTGTAAGAAGCTTAACTCCACAGTGCATAAAAAAAAATAAACAATAATACCCTAGCTTAAAATTGCCATTCAAACTCTTAATTTCACCTAAACATATTTCACAAGTATCAGAACCCGTACATTCTTTTGCTTTTATAAACACCACAGCACAGCTGCCAAAAGAACACAAAATGGATTTCCATGGCAAATTTTTCATGATGGCCTCACCTTCGAGCTTCCTGTTCCTGCTCCAGCTTTCTCGAGTTCATCATCTACAAGCCTATACTCATGCATAACCCAATTGGTCCGCTTGCCATCAGGTGCTCTACCACTATGGAAAACTAATGTTTTCTTTAAGCCCACAGTCCTGGTATCATGGCGAACCGGTCGATCGTTACCAGTGGCTTTCCAGTACCCTTGACTCGTTGCCCTATTCATCCTAGCCCCATTTCCATATTTCTTGTCCAACACACTAAAGAAGTAATACTCTTGGTCCCTGCTTTTCAACCTTGACTTTCCTAAATAAAAACATAAAAAAAACAAATCTAGACATTAAAGACGTGATTCAGAAACTCAATAAACAAACCTGCAACAACCGATTGACCTTCAAAACCTTATAAAATTGAAACCAGAAAGCAAGACAGCCATATTTTTAATGGAACAAGTTGGGGAAAATCTCATTCTCAGTACAAAATCACAGTCAGAGAGAACATAAACGCCCATAAAAACCAATCAACCAACAATCTAACTAAAAAAAAGCTCAACAGATACACAAAACGAACAGAAATTAGAAGAATCAAACAAGTTCCGAAGCATCTGAGCTATACCTGCAAGGTCCCAGGGCTCGCTTTTGTAGATATCGACCTCGGAAATAGCATTGAAACGGAAGGATTTTCCACAGACCTTGCGCTTGAGGTAGTAAATAACGAGCTCTTCGTCGGTCGGGTGGAACCTAAACCCTGGAGCTAGGGCTGTTGGGGCGGCGGCGGCAGCGGTGGCGGGTTTCGTCGGAGCTAGAGGCGTTGATAGAGTCAGGGTTTCAGATCCCATTAGCGAAAACTCCTACTGGTTTTGCGAATTAGAGAAACGAGGTCTGGAAATGGAGATTAGGGTTTCGAAAGGTTGAAGATAAGACTTTGATTGGTGCTGAAGAAACAACGTAAAGATACCTTAAATTACAAGGTATTCTTTTTCGGGGAAAGAGAAAAACTAAGCCTCGTTTTGAATTTATTTTTTTTATTTGGTTGTTTGTTTTCATTTTTCCTTTGTATTTGGTAATTACTCATAAATCTTCGTATGTGTTTTTTAGTTTTAGTTTTTTTTTTAAAGTTTAAGAACATTTTTTGTTATGAAAGTATATTAGTGTTCTTGAGTTATTGTTCTCGTTGATATATGTTTTTTAGTTGAGTTAGTTAGAAAAAAAAATTGTAAGTTTTGTAAAGACAAAATCTTTACGACATATAAAAATAATTAACTAAAGACAATGAAATTTGGACTACTTAATCAATTGTATGTCAACAAAATTATAGTTTAACTCAGCTAATAATTGTCATAACTTTTTCTGTCATAATTCGAGCATGCAGACACTTGAAATTATTACCGACATAAATGGAGTTACCATATTGTAGATATGGAAAGAGAGGAATGGAAGTATCTTCAGTAACGATTACGCAATATGCATCCCAAATAGTTTATGGGATAAAATTATTCTCATCGACTGTTACGGATTGGTGTTCAAAATCCTTTTTTTTTTTTTTTTTTCTTTTAAGAATTACTTTGCTAGCGACATTGCCATCACTTGACATTCTTTCTTGTAATATGCATCTTCTTACCTACATCTAGTAAGCTTTTTGCTATTTGAATGAAATATCTATTTTTCCAAAACAAATTGTCAATGCAGGTTAAGCCTAACTATAGTTGATATGTATTTTTTTTAGTAAGAGGTTGTATGTTCAAATCTCTAAACTCTCAACTAATTATGTACTAAAAGAAATGTTCACAATAGCAAAAAAAAAAACTTATGTCAATCGAATGAGTTAAACAAAATTGTGCTCATAATCCAGAGATTATAAATTCAAATTTCGTCCCCTATTATTGTCAAATTAAAAAAAAAATATGATATATTCTTTTAAAGTTCAAATGAGTTATAAATTTTGATATATGAATAAGTAATTCGTTAATACGAAATAATGTTTTTTATCCCTTATTTTGTGGTGGGTTGTCTAGAGTCGGGTATAAGGCTTAGAGATCATCACGCTAGCCGGAAAAGATGAAGTCAGACGGAGTTAGGTCATGTTCCTCGAGAGGAGTTGTGTTGGTAAGCAATAGGTGTCAGACACATGCGAGGGACAAGTGGGGCTCGAGGTGGCTGCATGCCGCTTTTGAGTATCACCCTTGCTTAAACCAAACCGGTTTTTTTTTAACCAATTTGGTTTGAAGTCGAACCAACCAGTTCTTTAGAACCGATTTTGCCTATGGACCAAATTGGGTTTTCTCTCAAACCGAACCAACTTCTTTTCTAGTCTATGATTGGTTCGAACGATTCTTTTAAATCACATGTGTTCCTTTGACCTTGGTTCGAGCAAGTTGGATTTTTTTAACTTTGGTTGCTCACTTTCTAATTTATGGTCTGTGACCGGTGTCTTTTATGGGGGATGTCCTCGTGTGCGATCTTTTATCTAGTTAGATGTCTCGATGTATGGTTCTTTTGGTGGTTTGGTAATTTAATGAAAGTTTAGTTTGATTTCAAAAAAAAGAAAAAAACACTTCTTAACCAAGTTAACAATGTTGTGTTTGTTTTAAAAAGATGGTTATATAATCTTTTTGTTTGTATAATGTTGTTGAAGTTTAATTGTTCATTCTAACTACTTATTTTCAATTCAACAATAACGTGTTACTTTTTTTATTTTTTATTATTAAGATATAAAAATTTTGAATTGTTTTTCGATGTTTGTTTTGAACTGAATAAAACTTTTTTTTTTGGAACTGCCTAAAAAAAGCTTATTCAATTGACTTTTTTTTTATAAATAAATTATTCAATTGACTTAATTTGCTTATTGGTTAGTAACTTTTATCAAATGCAACTTAAAAACAAAAGATTCAAACGGCTGTGTGTGCTTTTTAAAGTATGTTCATAAAGTTTTTAATGTTTGATTACGGTAAAAAAATCTCTTAAAAAAATGTGAATTAGAGCAAATGTTTATAATGTGAATTAGAGCAAATGTTTAATGTGTATTCTCATAACTAAAAATTCTAATTTTTTATCTTTCCATTGTTGTTTAACTAAAAAAAATACTCTACAAAAATAAAGATTAACTGTAAAAAAAATTGTAATGTTTGATTATTACTTTTTTTTTTAATAGAAGTAATGTTTTTCTCTTTTAGTACATAAAGGTTGTAAGTTATTTTTCTTTTATTTTGGCTCTTGGTAGTGTCGTTTATTAATATTCCCTCTATTTGGTAGTCTTTTTCATTATTTTATTTTAGTTTTATTTTCTTTTTATTTTATTTTTATTTTCTTTTTCTTTTTTGTAGATTTTCATTTTATATTTTATAAAATGATTGTATTATTGAATCTTCTTGCGTATGTTGAAACATTATTTTTATGGTATCTTTTATAATATTAGTAATACTTTAAAATAGCAATCTAAACAAAATAGTTGTTCAATTAAAAAAAAAAAACTAAAATTACTCCTAATAGTTGTAAGAAAATAAGTAAATAGGTTTTTTTTTTTTTTTATTCAACAACATTTTTTAGGTTATTTAAAAAACATTTTGAGAATGAGAGATACCAATTACAAATTTGAGCTGCCAACAAGAGGAACTCTAGTTGGCAAGTAAATAGGTACATTGAATTCAATTGAGTCCTTACCTTCTTTTAAAACATGTCAATAAAATCAATAATTTAACCGATATTAATATATTTATGATTAAAAGTTCATAATTTCAAATTTTTGTACTTTCAATTGTTGTTAACTAAAATTAAACATTATAATCTCCCATATCAGCAAAGGGAAATCTCTTTTTGAAGTCGAACAAATCAAACACTACCACTAATAATTTAGGAAATGAAACTATGTTGTGATACAAACAAAGTTGTCACACAATAGTTAGATAGGGAGAAGTTCATAGATATATAAGTGATGACAACGACATCTTAATTGTGCCCAAAATAGACAATATCATATCAATGTAGAAATTTGTTTAGAGTTGTCATCTTTATCAATTGGTATCAGAGTCAGCCCCCAAACAAAACCTATATCGGTAAATCATGTCGGTGGAACTTTGTTCGAGGGCAGGGATTATTCATATACAAATAAAATTGTCTCACATTGGTTAGATGAAGGGAAGATCATAAGTATAGAAGTGATGACATCCATCTCTATTGGTGTAAGACATTTTCGATGAAACAAATATAAAGTCATTCATACCAATATAAAGATTTGTGTAGGATTATTAGATAATATGAGATTCCACCTCAAAATCAATTGATAAGAGTAACTTATATCTCTTATATATTGTTATAAAATTTTATTTCTTCCCCAGCTAGTTTGTTCAGTTATGATAATAATTAAAAATAAAAAACAAAATTACTTCAACAGTATTTTGAGGGGAAGATTTAAGTAAACTTGATTGACAGTTCAATTCGCATATAATTTTTTTTTTTAATTCATCTTAAGTTATGAAAACTATAAGATTAAGTTTATCCAATATATGAAAAAAAAAGGGAAAAAAAATCCAATATATGCTTGCTGAAGCCTTAAGCTAAAATAAGGTATCTGTTTTGCAAAATTGCTCAATCATTTAACTTTGCAATAAAAAATTCAAACCAACACAATATGAATAAATGATTGGAAAATGACAAATCAATTGTGGATGTTTATCCTAAAAACATCTTTTTTTTAGTGAAAATGATTCAATGGGAAAGTCAAGTGCAAGGACTTTTCATAAACAAAAACAAAAAATCAAAGTTAAGTGAAGTGTCTTCTAGCTAGATGTAAAAAATAATTTTATTAAAAAATGGATGAAAATATTTATTCTTTTATATTGTTGATTTAATTGTGTTGTTTAAATAAGAATTATGACCCGCAAGAATGAAGTACTCAATTAACAAATTAAAAGTTTGACTATAACTTAAGTAAAATATTATGACAAAACAAAATGGAAGTGAATAAAATATGAAATAAGGATTTTTAAATTTAAAATATGGTCTCTAAACTAGCTAAATTATGTTCATTCTTCTTATCCGGATGATTCTTTTAAATAAGGATACATCTTAAATTCAATCAAGGGAGATCGAGATTTAAACAAATTATAAATTATAGAAAATTCAATAAGGATACATATGTAAATAGTAGATGACGGGACAAATTATAAATTTGGTATTTATATTTCTTTTATTAAAAAATTCCATTTAATTCCTATGACCTTAGTTTTTTTTTTTTTAATGCTTAGTTGCAATTTAGGTCATATCATTTAAAAGAATTTCCATTTAAATTTTTAACTATCAATAAGAGTAGTAGCTCAACTGCATAAGTGTATTTTTATGACCATGAAATATAAGTTCGAGTCACTCTTCTCCAATTGTAGTTGAACTAAATAAACGTTAAACTCTAACAAGCAATATTAAGGTTGTGATAATTTCCTCATTATCACGAAAAAAAATGTTTTGATTAAAAGTATGAATTATTATTGGTAGTCTAGTGATAAAAAAGACATTAAAAAACTAAAAAGTTGTGGGTTCTTCAATGTTTTGTAGGTTCATGTGATATGTCTCGAGATAATAGTTGAAGTACGCCTAAACTAACTTGAACATTCATGAATAAAAAAATAAAATTATTTTTTTTAAAGGATTTGAATTTATAACATAATTCTTTTTTAGTTACATAAAATATTGGTTATTAAGTCATTTATCATATCAATTACATTTTAAAAAAGCTAAATTTCTCGAAATCACACGAAATGCTTTCCTTTACTATATCTTATAGAGATGACTCTAGACTATAAAGTGGGTTATCGGGCTCATGACACCCATAATCCAATGTATAGTCTAGGGTACTATAATTCCAATACTCCATCCGCTGAGTTTCATAGTGCAGTTTTGGTGGTTTCTGAAAGCGATTTACTTGATTTTCCCAATAAAACTATGGTTGGTTCCCCGAGTCAGTCTCATAGCGATTTGAGAGGAAGTTTGTCTCGTTGTTCTAAACTGTCGCTTCTGTTACATATCACTGCTTTTGGAAAAATTTTCAATTGATTTTGAAATTGTGGTTGACTTCGCTAGTTGGACTCATCATAGTTTATGTGATAGAATTTATTCAAGTTTGACTCTATTTAAGTTTTTAATCACGAAATTTGTAGTAAGAATCTCCCTATCCTCATTGAACTACTAATAATAATAATCAGGCTCAATTAAAAACATCCTTGAATTATAGGAATTAATGTAGTAATTGGTCATACTTAATTAAATGAATAAAATTGTGTTTAAAAAATAAAATAAATAAAAAAGGTTTGGTGTGAAAAGAAAGGATGAAGATAGGAAGTGGTGTAATCAAAGGTTGAGTACGGCGCACGATAGCTGATGCTGTCACTTATCTTGTAAGGCAAGTCATCATTTGCTTTACCCCACCACCATTTTCCATTATATAATCCACCCATTTGTTCATTCTTTTTTTGTTTTTGTTTCTGGTTAAAATACTATTTTTACATTTTGTTAGAAGGATTGTCAATTTTTTAAATTTAATTTATATACTTTAAATTTTATTTTATTTTGTTTTTTTAAATTTTAAAATATTTAATTTTAGTCTTTAAATCTTCGAAACAACTTAAGTTAGTTTTTATGAATTTTTTTTTTTATATTTTTTCTTTAAAAAATTACTATAATTTTTTTTTATAAATGTTGTGTTAATGTTTGATCTTACTTGTGTTAAGATTATTAATATTATTTAATCAATTTCGATTAATATTAAATTTTCAATTTATTATAAGGATCAAGTATAAGTTAAATAAAAATAAGTAAACTAAAATTAAAAATTTGAAAGGGTAAAAATTAAAGTGGAATAAATTTAAAGATTAAAATTAAACATTTAAAAATTCAAGAACTAAAATGAAATAAAGTTGAAAAGATGTTTAGATGAAGTTTTGGTTGAGAAGTTAGTTTAGAGAGTTATTTTGAAGAACTATTTTGAATAGTTAGAAATTGAGAATTGTAGTCAAACATTCGTTTGAATGTGAATTTTATGTAGAGAAATAAGAGTTAAAAACTTGTTTGGATGTGGATTTAAATTGAGTAGTTAAAAAATAATGATTAGAAATAAGTAGTTAAAAATGAATATTTCGAAGAGGGAGAAATGAATGATTAGAAATGAGTGGTTTAGAATGATGTTATTTTGAATAGTTATAAATAAATGTTTAGAAATGAGTGATAAGAGTTA
Organism: Sechiopsis laciniata; assembly: GCA_037833695.1. Lineage (NCBI taxonomy): Eukaryota > Viridiplantae > Streptophyta > Magnoliopsida > Cucurbitales > Cucurbitaceae > Sechiopsis > Sechiopsis laciniata. The sequence continues at coordinate 959,974 of JBBMKA010000003.1, read as the reverse complement.
TTTTTAGTAAAAATGAGAAGTTATTTTGTGTACAAAAATGAAATGAATTGAAATTATTACAAATTCATAGTAAATTGTTTTCCCTTTAGTAAGTGTGTGTATTCCGTAGTCAAAGGGTTCGATCTCTGAAATTGATATTTAGTTTTCATTTATATGAGAAGAGTTGTACCTCTTTGTAGGTTTGTGGTCCCCCTCTCCCAATTTCGACAAAAAAAATGTATTTTAAAAAAAAAAAAAAAAAAATCTCCCTAGTAAATGTATTAAACTGATGTACTCCACTGCTTATATAAAGGGGGAAAAGCTTACATCTTTTTGAAAGTTACTTTTCTTTTACAATCATTTTCAGGCAATAACATTTTTTGGAAGCGATGAAGTTTTGGATGATGAATTATTTTGAGAATTATTTTGAGTAGTTAGAAATGGAGAGTTACAGTAAAAAAATTGTTTGGATGTGATTTTGTTGTAAAAGAGTTAGAGACAATAATTTGCTTGAATGTTGATTTAAAATTAGTAGCTATTTTAAGTAGTTAAAAAATGATTAGAAATGAATGGTTAAAACTTAGTTATTTTGAGTAATTAGAAATTAATGATTAAAAATAAGTGTTTAGAAATGAAAAGTTATTTTTAATAGCTTGAAATGAATGATTCTAAATGAGTGGCTAGATATAAAGAGTTATTTTTAGTAGTAAAAATGAAGGATTGTTTTGAGTAGTTACAATAACTCATTTGAGAAGTAGTTAGTAAATACTCATTTTAAATCTCCCATAAATTTGACAAACAAACACCCTCTAAAATACTGAACTATTTACATAAGATTGTTGACCTAGAAATTTTGGTTAATAAAAAAGTGTCATGTATGAACTAGTGACGAGATCCAATTACACTAGGTTCAAGCCAATGTAATAAGTCAAAAGGTTTATGAGATCCACGCTCAATGAAAAGTCCATGAAATTCAAGCCTAAAGGCCTATAGAGCTCAAGTTCACTAGGTCTATAAAAACTTTATAAATAGAAAGTTCTTCTCCATTTGTAAAGATTTGAATTGGAAGACTCAAAAACTCTAAAATATTGAACAAAGAATTCAAATTTCATATAAAAATTTAGAATTCAAAAGATTCGACGATAAAAAATTCAAGATATTGATCGTTTCTTTACCTACAAGACAAGATTAATCTTTCGAGCAAAGATGATTTATTATTATTTAGAAGTTGAGTAATGTCTACTTTTGGATGAACAATATCATTAATAATGTTAAGAAATTTTTAAGTTTGGACTAAATTAAGTCAAACTCAATTGATAGAAAATGTGTGTGATTATCCCCCTTACTCCACCAATTATTATTCAAGTGACAAAATCATGAGAAGTTGGTGGTATAAATGAACAACTTTATCCTCTTGCCAAAATGAGTAGTACATCTAATAACTATCATATATCACATAATAACTATTTGGGTAAGAAGTTAAATCTCGTTGAATTAAAAAAATAATAAAATTTTATCCGACTTTTTAATTAGTGAAACTATCAATTTAGTATTTAAACTTTCAATATAAATTTATGAATATTAAAAATATTTAATAAACATTTAAAATTGTAATTTTATTTAATAATAAGTTTTTTTTAGATAAATTTATTTAATACAATAAATTCATAAACTACAAAAATGTTTAATAGAATCTTGAAATTCTCTATATTTTTTAAATTAATAAATTTATAATGTGTGTCTAGTAAATCTTCATATATATATATATTATTTTGTATATATTGTAGTGTATTAAATTAAAAAATGTGGTTTGATTCAAAAAAATAAAAAATAAAAAATGTGGCCCTCCCTAATTTCGTATAGTTCTGCTCTTGGATGCTATATCTTAATATTATTACTTTTTTTGTTTTGTATCATATTTTGGTCATGCTCGAAAATTCTATTTTATTTTAGTTTCAAGATTTTTTTAATGTTTATTTTAGTTGTTTATTTAGTATTTCAACTTTTTTTTTTTTTTTTTTTTAAATACATCTCGCTTTTATCTTTATTTTGTTTTTAAAAAGTATAACACGACTTTGAGTATGAATATGCAAAGAACTCAAACTATATAAGCTTAATGTGGGTATTAAGTAAGTAAATACTAAATAAAAAAAGTTAGAAAACCAAAATATTACTTTTTTTTAATTCAAAATGAACCACTATGCAATGTTTAAAAAAAAAAAAAAAAAAAAAAATACTTTCTCTACTTCACCTCAATGTTTTTTTAAAAAAAATTTATTTCCATTTTTAATATATTTTAGAAATGGAAATCAACTTAAAATATTTAGTGAGAGTAAGAGTGGTTGGTAATCACTTTCTCTACCATGGATCCCGATTGATAATCATTTTGTTTTTAATTTTTAGTTTTTGAAATTTAAGCTTATCACTACCTTACCATATGTTTTTTTTTACTTAGATATCTGCATTTTACCTATATTTGCACAAACCAAACAAAAATTTAGAAACAAAACAGTAGCTTTCAAAAGTTTGTTTTTGTTTTTAAAATTTAGTTAGTATTCACTTATTTTCTTAAAGAAAGATAAATATATTGTAGGAAAAATGAAGTATATTGTAGGAAATTTGAGTAAATACAAATTTAAATTTCAAAAACAAAAAACAAAAAACCAAATAATAATTAAACGAGACCTTAATTTTGCCCAAAGTGTTTTTGAGTATAACATATAAGAAGATTGAGGATTTCGAACCAACAAGGACATAAGTAAACATAAATGCTAATTATTTAGTCTGTTGTGACATTGTTGAAAGCGTTAGAAAATAAGCATAAGATATTGAGAAATTGTAGAAGATGAACTATTTTCATAAAATAATTATAAATATAGATAAATTTTAAAATATTTGTATTTTTAATCATTAATACATTTAATATTATATTATAAATACTTTATATTGTATTATAAAGACTCGTTAATACCAATATTATAAAAAAAAAAAAGTATATAGCAATATTCATCAATATCAATAATTACATTTATTTTTTTTAAAGTGATTGAATTTATAATTATTTTCTAAATTTGACTAATCTTTTAATTTTCTTTAGCTATTTAATTATAATATGTGGCCAAAATGGCTTATATATATAGTTTATGCCTAGTTTATCTGTTTAAGAGTTTTAATTTTAAAGTCAAGAAATATTATTCTTTGTTAATGGGGAGGATCTCACATTTGAAAATTGAAAAAGATTTTGCCATTTTTATTGAAAAGAGTTGAACTACTCTAATGATATCTTATAAACTCAAATTAATATTTAATCAAATAAAATATAAAATGGAATTCGATTAAAATGGTGAATCCAAAATGCCACCACCTTAATGGGACATGTTGATATTCTACCATAAAAATGTGAAAAAATCTCTTATAAGAATGATAGCCCACCCCACCGTACTTTTCTCTTTGTTTTTTCCTATAAAAAGTAATAAGTAGACTCAGACAATTTATATCATCAAAAAGTTGAAGAAAGAGTGTGAAAATCATAAAATATTAAGTACAACTCAACGAACATCTCATACTAATGACTTTAATGTTAGAGGTTTGAAAAAAATATAGAAAAAAATTACTTTTTTAGTCTCTTCATTTGGTAGGTAGTTTCAATTTGGTCCTTAGATTTCAAAATTGAACACTTTTACCTCTTATATATATCAATAATCCTCATTTTTAGTCTTGATTTATTTTTTAGTTTACTTTTATACTTATTTTCCTTTAAAATTAAATTCACGTGAAAATTAAAATAATCAGTTTCATCAATATATAGATATTTAAGTCTAATCATTGTTAGGAAAAATTGGTATCAAAGCCTTGCCCCAAACATAACCAATATCAGTAGAACGCTCCGGTGTAGAACAACGACGTTTGAAGCTCCAAGATAAAAATTTGTGGTAGCTCTATTAGACAGGCGGTGTACTCTCAAGAGAAAAGGAGTTTGGTCTGGATGTGAACTAGACAAATTGACTAGCGGTATACTCTCAAGAGAAGAGGAGTTAGTCGGATATAATAGTCGTTGTGGAAATCCGGTCAATCTGCATCTAGACGGATTGACTATTTTAAGGGGAGGCTCGGTCTTTGTTCGAAGGGAGCGTTGAATCCTCGAGTGTCGAATCAGAAGTTGAGCCCATGGAGAGGCTCGGTGAAACTTTGTTCGAGGGGAGAATTGTTGGAATGCAAATAAAGTATCCCGCATTAGTCAGATGAAGGGAAGATCATGGGTATATAAGTGATGACAACCATCTCCATTGATATGAGGTCTTTTGGGAAAGTTAAAAAACAAAGTCATGAGGGACTAGGCTTAAAGTGAACAATATCATATCAATGTGGAAATTCGGGTAGGGTTGTCATCCTTATCAATCATCATTTTAGTTAACGTTGTGTAATTGTTAATGATTTTATCATCTCATGAAATAAAAGTGAGTATTATTAAAATGTTAAAATAAAAGTGTTTAAATTTGAAACATAGAATCTAAATCGAACCAAAAATCTATTTTTTTCCGGAACAAAATAATGCCTTGAAAACTCAGGCCATGATGACATTTGTCAAAATGGAAAAACTCAGGCCAAGCCAATTTCAAGCCTTCAACATTCAACTAAAGCTTTCAACTTAGAAACTTTGTCCCTTTTGTTCTTCATTCATCCAAAACTGCCAATGCCGGCTCTTTTTAATACTCATTCAACTCTCTGCATTGTATGTTTCAATTTTTAAATTTCCATTTTTGTTGTTTTTCCCTCAATCTTTCTTGGAAATCTCATCCTGTTTATATTAACCCTCATCATCATTACATCTATCTATGCATTTCCCATCTTCAAAGACAACAAAAAGAAGAAGCTTCTTCTTTTTCTTTTGCTTCTACAATGGCTTTTACTGGTTTTCACAACCACCCATTTGCTTATTATGTTCTTATTTCCCTTTTCGCCCTCAGTGTTGATGCCATTGATATTTTTCTTGAATGGAATGTGACCCTAGATTCTTCAATCCAACCTGTATCTCAGCAGCAGCCTGTAAGAATGTTTTATGCTTTCTGCTATTGTTGATTTTGATATAGCTTTGCAACTTTGCTGTTGTTTCTTTCTCTTATGATGATTTGTTGGGTTGGTTTTTGTTTTTAGGTTATTGCCATTAATGGGTTGTTCCCAGGACCTTTGATTAATGCTACAACAAATGATTTTGTCCATGTCAATGTGTTTAACAATTTGGATGAGCCTCTTCTTTTTACATGGTATGGTGATGTTGATGTTTGAGCAATTTTTTGGTTTTTAATGGCTGAAAATATTGGATTTGAGCATGTTTATGTTGAAGATTCTTACCTTGTCTCACATTGGGAAGGTGAAAAGTTCTCAACATATTTATAAGATAGGTGGGTGACTCTCCTCATCACCAATTGATTTTGAGGTGGTATCAGACCTCCAAGTGGGTAATTTGGTCCACAAATTTAGATCTAATCCAAATTGGTGTTCCCAAAGTGGCACCATCTTGATGCTGAAGATCCTTACTTTTTGTCTCACATTAGAAAGATGATGAGTTCTCAACATTTTGACAAGATAGGTGCATTACTCCTCTCATCACTAATTGATTTTGAGGTGAAATCCCATGTTTTCTAATATACTATTAGAGCGTAATTTGGTCCACCAATTTGGATTCATCCAAGTAGATATCCTAAACGGGTAATTCGATTCACAAATTTGGATCTAATCCAAGATGATGTTCCCGAAGTGGCACTATCTTGAGGGGGGCATATTGGAGATCATCATCTTGCTCCACATTGGAAAGGTGAGGAGTTTCCAGCCTCTTTATAAGATATGTGTGCTCCTCCCCTTGTTACCAATTGAGTATGGGGTGGAACCCCATGCTATTTAATATGATATCCGAATTTCAAGTGGGTAATTTGGTTCACAAATTCGGATCTAATTCAAGACGGTGTTCCCAAAGTGGCACCATCTTGATGTTGGAGATCCTCACATCGTCCCACATTAGAAAGATGATGAATTCTTGACACGTTTATAAGATATGTGGACTATTTTTCCTCATCCCCCATTGTTTTTAAGGTGGAATCCATCTTATCTAATAGTTTGTTTGAACTTTTTTGGGGGGTTGGATTGATGTAGGAATGGGATACAACAAAGGCTAAACTCATGGCAAGATGGAGTTTCTGGAACTAACTGTCCAATTTTACCTGGTACAAACTGGACCTATGCATTTCAGACTAAGGACCAAATTGGTAGCTTCTTCTACTTTCCATCAATCAACTTTCAGAAGGCGGCGGGAGGATTCGGACCGATTCGTGTCAACAATCGGAATGTGATCGCCGTTCCCTTTGCGAAACCGGAAGATGAGTTTGATCTTCTCATTGGTGATTGGTCTTTTGACAACTACAAGGTAAGTGGTAACTGTACTATTGAACTTATTCTTGAAGCATATTGGATTTCTTGAGCTGAATGCGTTTAGTTCTGCATGTTATTCGGATAGATAACTCGATCCATGATGACCGATCCGGTAATCGCATTCGATAGCTTCCCAAACATTATGTTCATGAATGGAAAGCTACCTTTTGGCAACTCAGAAGGAAAAGCCTTTGAATCATTCACTGTCACACAAGGTAACCATGCTGTGGTTGTGCAAGTGCATCTTTATATTTATAATGTAATGAAGGGGACATTTTAAAGCTTCAAAATGCTGTTGTTTCTTGAACCTGAATGATATTCATATGGCTTGTAGGGAAGGTTTATCGATTCAGGATATCGAACGTGGGGACGACACTGAGTTTCAACTTCAGGATTCAGAACCATCAAATGTTGTTGGTTGAGACAGAAGGCTCTTACACCAATCAAACCATATTCGATTCACTTGATGTTCATGTGGGACAATCCTATTCCGTTCTTGTTACCGCAAACCAGGTCGATGCTGACTATTTCATTGTAGCATCTCCTAAGTTGCTGAATGCCACAGAATTTAGCAGCCTCACCGGCGTCGGAGTGCTACACTATTCGAATTCTATCGCACAACCTGTTGGCTCTCTACCGACCGGCCCCGATCCATTCGATCTCGACTTCTCAGTAAATCAAGCAAAATCCATTAGGTAAATGGAAGTCCTTAAGTTCTTATATATCTCCTAGAAGTAACACTTATTGCAAATTTTTGCTCACTCAAATGCAACTAAAAATGAAATAGTATTTACAATTTGGATATGAATCTCCATTTCTTCTTGTCCAGATGGAACATGACCACAGGAGCTGCAAGGCCAAATCCACAAGGAACCTTCAATGTAACAAATGTGAACATATCACAAACTTTTATCCTTCAAAACTCAAAGGGTCTAATTAACGGATTGCCACAAGCTGTCGTCAACAACGTGTCTTATCTCACGATTGATACTCCGTTGAAGCTCGCCGATCTCTTCGTCAACGGTTCCGGGGTGTACCAACTTGATGCATTTCCTGTTCAATCTGTCAATCTTAATGCTTCTTTTGGAGTCTCTGTTGTCACTGGAAACCACAAAGGTTGGATAGAAATTGTGTTTATGAATAACTTGGAGTTCATAGATTCTTGGCATCTAGATGGTTTCGGGTTCTATGTCGTCGGGTAAGTGTCACAGAACTTCAGCAACTTCTGATTAGTAAAGTACTTGCATTCTCATCCCTTAAACAAAATAATGTTGTATGACTTTCAGGTTTGGAGAAGGAGATTGGACACCGACGTTGCGTACCACGTACAATCTATTCGATCCGGTCGTGAGATCAACTGTACAGGTTTATCCAGGAGGATGGACTGCAGTTTATGCTTTCCTAGACAACCCAGGAATGTGGAATTTAAGGTCACAACTTTTGAAAAACTGGTTTCTAGGCCAAGAACTTTACATAAGAGTTCATGACAGTGATCCTAACCCGGCTAAGGAGCGCCCTCCGCCTACAAACCTCCTCCTTTGCGGTTTGTACAGCTCATTCTTTTTGTTTCTGTTTCTAACATAGCATGTTCTTGTTGTTTCCTAATGTCACAATCCTAGGAAAATAATGTTTGGTTCATGAAATCCCCCTAAAGTTTCTAGTGATCAATCTGTGATGTTTTGTTTGTTAACAGGAATTTTCAATCAAGCATCTTTCCCAGTTAGCCCGCCACCTCCGACCCGACCGTGATTGTGTGACAGCAATTACAAAAACTCAATAAAGCCATATCACTTTTGTCTAAATCCTGTCTGATAAAACTCATGAGACTTGCAACAGGGGGAAATCTGTACCTTTATGACTTTAATCACTTTGTCTGTGACATTTACTGTGTAATATGTTGGTTTTTTCATTTTTGGTATTATTTCTTAGTGTGAAACTAGTTAAGTCACAATATTGATTCATTAATTTTATTTTGCAAGTTTCATATCTTCAACACTTTCCATTTCCTTTAATCTCAATAGTTAAAAATGCATCAAATAAGAAGTTAGATTAAAAACAAATTTGAAACAGGACATGGTTCTGTAAACTTGAACCTAAATTTAGTTTAGTCAGGTTTTAGGATATAACAACAACAACATATATGAACAAAATCATTACAAAATAAGGGAAACCTAATAACAGCCACATGATTTGAGCATACATGTGAAAACTGAAAGCCTCCAAACTACCCCAATTCAATCCATTGACATTTAGCCTTAGAAGATGGAGTTTGTGATTTAGGCCATACAATTTGTCTTAGCTTCTTAAATTAGCAAACAAATCCTCCACATTCCATGGCCAACCTCTCAACGTCTCGTGTTCAAGCGTGATGTCGATGTGATCTTCATCTTACTTGAGAAGACATTTGTGAGAAAGAAGATTAGTTAAGCCAACTGATTGAATAAAGAAAGAGCAGTAAAGAACAAGTTTATTGGCAATGTATGAGCTGATCAGAAGGTGATGGTTTGAGAAGCAAGCCACTGGATCATATAAAAATGTGTTTGATTTGTTAAGTATAAAAATCAATAATACACATCTTGCTTAGGTGTGTTGAGTGGGGTAGTAACTAACAGAAGAGTGGACCAAGAGCAAAGAAAAGAACAAAACTTGGCTAGTGGGTGAGCATTATTTTAAATGTATTTTGATGGTTGGGAGAGATAAGTCCCCAAGGGTAAACTGGTTCAAAACTCACAAGTGAATTTAATTGTAAAATCTCTTTGTTGTCTTTTGGGTCAGGGCCTTGGGACTAATGGGAGTGCCCTCGGGTATATAGCGGGGCGAAATTCTGATTCTTGGTTATAAAAAAATGGTTTGGAGAGATAAAAGACAAAATGTGGATTCATGTGCAAATAGCAGTTACTCACTGGCTTTCTGTGTTTGTTGGTCTATTCTTGTCACCAATCAGAGAAAAAGGGATGACATTTCCTGTAAATCAAAGAATGCAACAAAAGAAACATGACTTTTGGTGATGTTGGTGACAGGGCTAAGCCAAAACATTCATCTTTCTTTTTCCCTCCAAGTGATTATCATACTTACTCCAACTGAAAAAAAAAAAAAGCAAAACAAAACAATAGTGAGAAAAAAAAAAGATGCCCATCATGCAATTTTCATGAACAAAAAAGCTTACAGGGCAATTCAAACAGAGTGTTTCAGAAAAGAATTTCATTAATTCCATCATAACATTTTTCTCAAAGTTGTAAAAAAAAAAAAGTAAAGAAAAATAAGAATCAAAAGAATTTGATGACATTGAAAGGTAAACTTTTCCAAACAAAAGGGGTAAGAAAATGAAGAAGAAGATAAATTCACATAATCACATCAGGTTGATCAATCAGTAAAACAATGGTGGAAAAATCCATCTTTAGTAATGACAGTCAACCAAAGTCCTGGCAGGAAAAACAAGTGGCTGCTGCTGTTGCTGCTGTTGTTGTTGTTGTTTTTGTTGTTGTGGCTGTTGTTGTTGTTGGTTTGACTTTATGAAAAACTTGGATTCTGTTTGATCATGTTCTTGAGGGGCAGGAAGATTAAGATCCAAATCCAAAGAAATCACACTTCTTTGCCTCTTAGGTTGTCTTTGATCCTTAGGTTCCATAGCCATTGGAGTCAAAGACAACGCGGTGCTCGTCCCGACCGGTATGGCTCGGTGACGCCGCATATGACCACCCAAGGCCTGCCCCGATGTAAATTCAGCCCCACAAATACCACACTCATGAACCTTACCTTTTCCACTACCATACAAACTCCCCCTCTGATTCAACTGCAAAGACATTGAATTTGTCAAATTGTTCTTGAATTGCATCTCCTCATCATCAGAACTCAAAACAACCTTCTTTTCAACTCCCTCAACCTTAGGCTTCTTATGGCTAGCTCTGTGCCCTCCCAATGCTTGAAACGAAGGGAATGTCCGAAAACAAGTCTTGCACTCGTAGCCATAGCATCCTCCACCCTCCACGGGGAGTCTCCGTGGTCCGGTGGCGTCCCCATGTTTCGGAGGGGAAGAACACGGTGGTCCCGGAATCGATACCGGACTCCCCCTAGCAAGGAGAATGAGACAATTGGCCATATCTTCCTCTTCCTCAGTAGTGGTGGTGTTGTCAGCAGAGAATGAAGAAGAAGTAGAGAACTTATCATTGTGATCATCAACAACAACAACAAATCCTCCTTCCCCACATGGAGAATGAAACCTTTGACGCTTTGTCCTCTTACCTTTCGCAATCAAGGCTTGTTCTTTCGACCCCGAAACCGCGTCTTGACGATCAACTTCCATTCTAACAAGAAGAGGAATTGAAGGGTATAAAGAAGAAACTATGTATATATAGAGAAAAAGGGATGATGTGAAAATGGATTATGGATCTGAATGGAACAGTAAAAGTGTGTAAAAGAATGAATATTGTTTATGAAATGAATATTGTTTATATATATAGAGAGAAAAGAGAAATTAACAGAAAGAGAGCAAATTTAGAGAGGAAGTGTTGTTTTTGTTGTTGTAGAATATTGATGGAGGAAGAGAAAGTTTGCTAGTTTTAGAGACCGCTTCACACTCTCTTTCTCACACTTTGCCAACCCCACTTTAACAGATAAATGGAAAGGAAAAGAAAAGGAAAAGACCCACATGCCAAATCTAACACAGGAATTCAAACAACAAGGGTAATATGGTCATTTTTTAGAATTTTTCTAAATTAAGGTAATGGTTTAAAAGTTCAGTAATGAATGAATGAAAGAAAGCTAAATTCATGGCTAAGAAAGAATCTGCTTAAATGGTGGATTGTGTGGATTGAAGACAGAGAGAGATTTGAAGTCCAAAAAGAATGGAGTTTTAATTTTGTTGTTGTGAATGAGAGCAACTTTTTTTTTTTTTGAGATAAATGAGAGCAACTAATATAATGTATGATTTGATGACGAAGAAATTATAATTTAAAAAAAAAGAGATTGAAATTTATTAACCTTTTGATTATCAGATCATCCAATATATTTATTTTGTTTATTGCCCTAATTTAGACAATTACCATAACTTAATTTTCAGGACCTTGCTGAATTTTTTTTTTTTTTTTTTTTTTTGAAAGGTGGACCTTTTGAATACTTACTTTTTTTTTTTTTTTGGCATGTATGATTGTATTTCGTTTAAGAAAAGATGACACTTCACCTTTTGTAAGGGAATTTTTCATGTATAATAATAATTAAAAAATTCTGTGCATAGTAGAAAATTGAAAGACCAAATAAAAAGAAGAAAAAGTAGATGCACCAGATGACTTCAATCAATGTACATATAATTTTTAATCAATATATATATATATAGTTTTCAATCAATATAATCTAATCATTATCACAAGTAATCTTTAATTAAGAGACGACATATGATAAAATTGGAATATAAAAAAACATCCAAAATTTTGCGAGGTATACAATAATTTTTTTTTTTTAAATTGTTATAAGTAAAATAAGACCCAAAAAGTTGCTAAAAGAAAATTCCAATTAAAAATAAATTGGACAGAGTAACCATTGTTGCAACATATTTGGCCATGGTTTTTTTTTTTTTTTTGGTGGAGAATTTTCGGGTATGAGTTTTTATTCGTTGTAATTAGTGTTAAATAAGACTAACTTATTTATTAAATGGGAGAATAAAAAGTCAATAGCAGTTATGAGCATAACTTATATGACTCTCATTCCATATTTGCTGAACTCTTTTTTTATATTTCAATAAGGTGTTTATTTAATTCATAAATTTTTAAATGTTATTTTAGTTTAATAATTGAGAAAAGGCGAGATGTTTTTTTCATTGCGTTTATCTAGTTGCTTAAATTGACAAAATGTTTATTTCAGTAACTTTAGAGAACTAATTACATATATTGGTATTTACTATTGTTTTGTTATCTAATTTCAATGTACATCTAATGACCATAAAATTATGGATTCAAATCTCCCACCTACAATTATTGTAATCTCAAAAGAAAAAAAAAAAAACTCTAACCTCCTATTCGGCACCCAGCTCAAAAGGTCTATAATATCGATTTGACACTGACATTTACTCGATAATACATATTTGAAATCGTAGGGAGGGGTTTGATTTTGGTATTTAACGAACTATTATATATGAGGTTTTGCAATCTATCTTTAAAAAATTATATCAAAATAAGTTATCGTAATCACTTATCTTTAATCACTCATTTCTAACTACTCACAAATAATTCTTCATTTTAAAAGCACTCTATTTTGTAACCCTTATACCAAAATTTATATCTAAACCAGTTATTGGTTTGCTTCGACACGGAAACGAAGACTGCTCATATACAAAAACGAGTTATTACTTGTAACTCTTTTACAAAAATCTACATACAAACAAGCTATTAAGTAGGTGGTAACCATGGATTGAACTCATGGTTGCCACCTACTTATCTCTAATAACTCATTTCTAACTACTAATAAATAATTCTTCATTTTAAAATCACTTTATTTTGCAACCCTTATACCAAAATCTACATCAAAACGAATTATTGGTTGCAGCTCATATACAAAATTCACATCCAAACGAACTATTGTCTATAACTCCTCTACAAAAATCCACATACAAACAAGCTATTAAGTAGGTGGTAACCATGGATTGAACCCATCCTATTAAGCATCTCAAAACCATCTTTAAGGACTAGGACACTTCATGATGATTAATAATAATTTTAATATAAACCATAGAAATGTACGGGAAAGACTTCCAGTCCCCGTTTTCGTCACCAAAATAAATTCTCATCCTTGTGGAATTTTAAGTTTTTTGCAAGGAATTTTTTCCGTTTATTTTTCTTTTCTCCTTTTTCTAATCCATTCCCCATCCCCGTTAATTATTTTGCATGGAGATTTTCCTTCTTGCTCACTCTTCCATTCTCTGCCTAAATGGGGATTGACAGTTTCGTTAGAGGTACATTCTCTATCCGTGTTTAACTTGCAAAGAATTTTTTTCTTTCCATTCACTCCTCTACTCCCTCCTAAATGGGAATTTACTATCCCATTAGAAGTGGGTCTACGAGAAAAATACACATCTCTAATAAGTAGGAAGAAGGCAATGTAAACATATTTTTAAAATTCAAAGAGAAAAAAAATAAATACTATTTTTTTTAAACATATTTTTAAAATTCAAAGAGAAAAAAAAAATACTATTTTTTTTAAAAAAAAGCCAACAATGTTATTTTAATATTTAGTGTAAAGATATTTTTTTTTCTTTTAAATTAGAAAAACTTTAATAATCAAATAAACAAAAATGAAGGGAAAAGCCCTCGAGACTAAGATGTCCACGGCGCGAGGCGGGGACAGGAAAGTCCCCGCCACCGAAATCATTCCACATCCCCTCGAAATAATCCCAAATAATTAAAATCTTCTTTCAAAATATCAACTTTCAACTATATCCTTACTAATTAAGGAAAAAGATTCCTTTCAAAAAATAATTTCACCAACAAATAATTTTTTTATCTAAAAATTAATTAAAGAGTATAATGGAAGAAAAATAATATATATATTTTTTTTTTAAATGTAAACGGGGCGGGAATCGAGAAAACGGGGATGTGGAATACATTCCCCGTCCCCGGCTCTGGCCTCATTTAGGCAACGACTAATTTTTGTACCCATCCCCGACCCCATTCCCCGCTTAATCGGGAATTCTCCACCCCATTAGGGGCGGATCCCAACGGAAAAAATGAACATCTCCTCAAAACCTAATTTGGACTCAACCCACAATCGAAATTGTGATCGACCAAAACTAGAGAAGTCAAACAAGAAAAATATTCTAACAAAGAGAAAAATTTCTCGTAAAGCAATCTTAACATACAAGAAGTAACACGAGTTCAAGAAAATAGATCATTTTAAACTTGGTGTAAAGAAATTTAAACTAAATTTTTAACCAATAATATATGCATAACCAATTAAACTTATATGTTTGATTGAGACGAAACATGATCATTCAAACATCAAAATCGAACACTATCTCAAAATTTTATTTCCAAAATGAAATAAATTTGAAATTTCAAAGATTAAATCTCGAAAATAATTTAAATTTAGAATATAATTTTTAGAGAGAGAAACAAAAAAAAAGAGTGAAGAGAGAGAGGGAGGAAGCAAAAGTTATTTAACTTTTGGTGAAGGAAATATGTGTAGGTAATGTGTGCATGAGAGAGCTGATTGGACTGCAAGCCTGTACCCACGGAATCTGCGGTGCACCCACCACTTCTCTTTCTCTCTCTTAATTATA
>JBBMKA010000003.1:921201-931502 GCA_037833695.1 Sechiopsis laciniata | reverse complement strand
TTTAATGTATTTTTGGAATAATTAATTTAGGAATTAGTGGGTAGACAAATTAAGGATTTAATGGGTTGTCAATTTAGAAGATTAAATAAGGGAATCAATTGTGGAGATAATTAAAGAATTAGTGGATACTTGATTTAGCAATTAGTGGAAAAGATTTATCGTGATAGCCTTGGAGAGCAAGTTCGTAATAGGCTATAAATAGAGGGCTTATTTCATTGTTGTAGTAGAGAAAAAAATCAAGTGAAATTGCTAGAGAGATGCAGAGAGAAAGAAAGTGAATTGTAGAGAGAGTTCTTGAGAAATAAAGTAAAGTGTTTTTAGAGAATTTTATTTGTTTTTATTTCGTAATTCGTATCTAGAATTCACAATTTCATCCCTAATTAATATTGATTTCCATTTTATAGGCGTTTATTTTTAAGCTCACAAGTGAGAGAAAATGTTTATTGATATAATTAAATTTACTCCAACTCATCTCCGTAAGTTTTTTGGTTGATTGGTGATTTAACATAATTCAACAATAACTCAACCGACATAAATGTGTGTCTATGACTAAGAGGTCAATAGTTTCCTTTTGGAGCGAAGCAGTATACTATATAAAGAGAGTATTTACCTGAATTGGATGTAATTGAAGATTTTTAGCCCACAATGCAGGACAAGGAAATGAAATCTCAGTTGGACGTGCATTAACCACAACGACAATGTACGAGTAACTGCGGATAACATGAGACAACAGTCTTATTACGAGTAAAATCCTTAATAGAAAGCAAGAAATTGTTGGTCCATATAATTAAATTTTCCTCAACCCATAAACTTAAGCTTTTGGATTGATCGGTGATTTAACATGATTCAACAAAAAGTTATTCTCTACTCACATGGGATCCAGCTGACTTAACCCCGGAATGCCTTCATGCCCATCTTCAATGCTCATCACAATGACTCCAGGAATAAGTGACGTGCCTGTGTTGTGAAAACGTACCCGTGTCTACACAATAAAAAGCACCAAAAAAGTGAATTCCTTTACAATCTAAACAAGATGAAAGTGTCGTGTTTTAACAATTCTAGAGAAACAAAATGAAGGTAAAAGAAGTTCAGTAGATTGACCCTTCAATAAAATATGACTCACGTTGAAGAAATGGTTGGAATTACTATATTTGCACCGAGCAAGGAAGGTTTTGAGATTAGTGAAAATTTTTATCCTATATAATTCAAATCCATTTACCATTATTTCTTGCTCATAAAGTTTTAACAAGATAGCCAATGCATAGTTAGCCTTTTTACTTTTGAACAGTTTAACAAGATAAAATTCAGATGTGAAGCAACTGACGAGGCAAAGAAGTGGAAGCCACAAGAAGTCATAATGCAAGATCATTCAGGTAAGGAACACTAGAAAAGTAAACATTTAAACACAGGCAGGAACCACAAAACCCAGATTAAAAATCAGTACCAGGTAGAGACGAATACAACAATTCAAAATTGGATGTAAGAGGAATCTATGAAAATAAAAATAAAGAATAGCATTACCTAAAGAAAACCTTCCACAATTTCTGATACCAAAAAGTTTCTTGGCTTACAAGGAGCACTATTATTATAATCTAGATCCTTTCCACTAAGCTCTTGGCATATGATGTTGTTAGAATCTCACTGATATCGACATTAGAAAAGTGGAGAATCCAACAAGCATTTTGATAGAATCTACCACTATTTTATTGATAAATCTCTAGAGAGGATCTCCCTTAGAGCCAGAGTACAAAAGACAACAACTATTTCAATACCTATCAATGACCTAACTTATCCTATTTATAGTAAACCTAGAAATAACCTAATTTAATAATAATACTCTAATAATTTCATAAAAGCCCAATACAATTAAACTAACAAATAACATATAAATAATAAATACTAATACCAATAATACTAATAATCAACGGGCCGGATCGTATCACATTTATAACATAGGTGGACTACTCCTCTCATAGCCAATTAATTTTGAGATGGATGTCCACACTATCTAATATAATATCAGAGCCTTGCCCCAAACATAACCATGTCCGTAGAAAAACACTCCAGTGTAGGACAAAGACGTTTGGAGCTCTTGGCATATGACGTTATATATCAAAGCCTCTAAAACAAGCAGTATGACTGATATCCGTTTTTAATAGCTGATACCCCACGAAACAACAGTGTTATTTAAGATCCAGTTTAACTAGTTCAACCATAACATTTCAACTTTGCACGTCAAAAAGTAGAGATTGAAATAAATTAGTGTAAATTGTGAATCAGCTTGAAACAGTGATGCTTTGAGCCAGCTTGGTAGTATTCTGTCACAGTATGTATTATGTTGCTCTTACAAGATAAAATGCATCTTATTGAGTATGGATCTCAAGTCTTTAATCTTAATCAGCTGATTAAAATTTTAAATTATATTTCCTTTGACAGTTTGTCTTAAATAACCATTCTCACCTGGATAGCATTAGATGTCTTCAAACGGAAAAGTGGTGAAGAGTATCTGATTTGTAACAAATTTGTAAAATTTTCCACAGCAGCAATAATGTGACTTTTACTAGGCTTGAAAGAGGGATCAGCCAGTCTTGGTTTTATTCTGAAAATGGAAGGCATTATCAACAAAGGTTTCCCGGAAGATAATGGCTACCACAAACAATCAAATACTTCTTCAGGTAAAAGATTAATTCGATGCTACTGGAACAAAAAGTTCTTATTCCAGATTCTAGAAGCATGATTTGTAGAACAAATGCTAGTCAAAAAATAGCAAACATGCATGTAAGATATGCCAAAACATCATAAAACTTACAGGGGCCAATTGTTTTCATTCTTCTCTTTTGGAGGAAGGCCAACACCCCAATTGTTTGTCATGTAAGTGAAGTCGAGTCTGATTTTGTGGAAAAAAACATCAACTCAAGGTAAACAAAGACAAATCATTACTGGCAGTAGATCATATTCAGTTAGAGAAAATGGGATTTGAAACCCAATGTGTATATATCACATGTTCCAAAATTATGTACAGAATAGAATGAAATAAAATTAGAACAGGACCTGTTGAACCAATCACCAGAGTTGTATGAATCACGATCCATTGATTTTGAGCGTAGTAATTCATCACCACAGTGGAAAAATGGTATTCCCTTGTAGAGGAAGAGAGCGATTCAGTGAACAGAATTACAAAACTAAAAAATCACAATTAATTAATTCGGCCATAATTTGATGGTGTCATACTCATATAACCATGGCAATACACATAATATTTATCAAGCGATAAAAAGTTAACATGATTTTCATTATTCAGATCTCAATTATAAAGAACTTGAATAACGTGTAAAATATATGTCACACATCCGGCATTATTGTCCTGGATCACTAGCGATTAGGTTAAAGTTATAAATATTGTATGAGTTCCTTGGCTCTTGTCTAGGTAACTTCCAGATGCAACTGCTATATCTAGTACAATCTGTTGGCTATACACGGAACAATACCACATTTAGTGTTTGTCTGCAAACTCATGCCGACAATGACAGACCATTAACTAGGGACGTTAAACGTTCAGAAGAATATGGTTCCTGTAGCCATAGCCTATTTCTCAATAACTTTAATTTCCAAAATTGTAGGTAATTTAGTGAGGCACATGTAATGACCTTAAACTTTGAAGATAATAGGAGAATTAACATTGTAAGGATGATGACTACCGACATTCATGACTAATCAAAATTAAATACCTGCGATAGTGCTATTATACTGGTTGCCAAATGATTAATCCTGCACCTATCATTCACGGTAATGTTCCTTAGAGTCTACAAGAAAAAGACTATAATCAGAAGTCAACTCTTTAAGAAAGCAGTAAGATTCACAAAACCACATTCACAATACCTTTAAACTCACAACGTCAAACAGGGTTTCATTATCATGAGCGGAAACATAATTCACCTGGAAATCAATCAAAAATGTCAAATGCATGGCTGTGCATATCAGAATTTAAACTAATGTTTCAATCCAGGACAATGTGAGCCTTCATAAATGATAATGCTGGTTTCCTACAGGTATCGAATCAATAATTTATCGAATTAACTACTTAGTCTTTCAGCAAAGACCACTGTTAGCATTGTTCAGATGCGTGTTATCACACTGATCAGCCTGAAATCTTTTCTTGTTAAGTCTATTCCTTCAAGTTCAGACAAATAAATTTCACTTTTACAAAATTGTTGATACATTCTTCTCTAAAGAGGTATCTAATGTTCGGAAGTAGATTGAAACTGTGGAGAGTCAAAAGAGATAGGTTGTGGATATTACGCGTACTGTTACAGCTTGCAACTCTATTTAAGGTGTTTTACTTAGTTCATAAATATTTTTATTGGGGAGTATTTGCATTGGCCCTCAAGCTTAAGTTGGGGCCTTATTACACATCTTTTTTACCCTGATCTTTGATAGAAAACATTTTTTTATGGTTTCTTATTTACGAAAAAAGTACATCCAACCTTATGATGACTTGCATGAATTCTCAAAAGTCTAAAGATGATAGTGCATACTTACGGTTTCTGTGGGGCAAGAAGCATACGCCACGGGAGATCTATCATGAGTTCGTACTTCTGAACCCTTCACCTGGAAAGTATAATATTATCTAAACTTCTTCGTGGAAAAAAACTGATATGCAATACTATTTTTTTTTATATTCGTGACTATCCGGACCAGCTTATATGCACCTTGGCTATTGTCACATGACCCTTCAACATAATTTGGATATGAAGGAAATTCGTAGAAAATTAATTCTTAAATAGGTAGTCACCATGGATTGAACCCATCACTTTTTAATTACTTAAGATGTTCTAATCTTGACCACTAAGTCACCCCATGATAATTAACTGATATGCAATACTAGGTGGAGCAACAATGGATATGGAGGCAAATAAAGATGAACTAGATCCATTTGTATTTTTATTCTTGAAATAAGAAAGTGTACTAAATTATTAAGCCAGAGTAAAAATGGACTTAAGTTAACTTCAGGAGAAAGCGGAGGCACACCCTTAACATCATATAAATCAGAATGCACGAGTAACTAATCTCAGAGCATATAATGAACTATGCTCTTGTTGGCATAAACTTTGTTTTCTTTTAAATACTTCTTTTATATAAACTTTGTAATTTATTTGGAAACTAATGTCATTTTCATGAAAAATTAGATTTATTTAACAAAATAATCTTTGAACATTCATCACAGATGCTAAATGATATTCTCGTTATTGAAAGTACTCGCAGATGATGCTCAGCGTATGTGAAAGCTTTTTGGGATGGATAAGTGAAAACAATAATTGATTTAACAGCATGCCCTTTTTTTCATGGAAATAACCACACCCCCATAAGGAAATACATGTCTGAATAATTACGAGAAATTTTGTTATATTTAGAAGAAAAAAAAATTATGTAAAAGGGAAAATTACTTGTTTAATTGATAACTTTTCCTTCCAAAAGAGAAAAACATAAGAAAACCAGCTAGACAGGGAGATGAATGGTAAATATGCTTATATGCATACATAAACACCAATTTAAATTAAACAGATGATAAGTTAGAAAACAAATACCAATAACATCTTAAAGAGTTCCTAATGACAAACTGTCTACTTCAAACACAATACCTCCTTTCCTTCAAAATTGGTTAGAATATAGTCCCTTAAATTGGCAGCCATCGCAACCTGAAATTTATTTTAAGTAGATAAAAAACATTGTACCCGAGCTCAAGGGAAGTACTAATATACCAGAGGAGCTAACCTGAATATGATCCTTTGACACAGCAAGCATGCATTCCGCAACTTCGTCTGTACCATTGTCATGATCATTAGGCTGAAAAATAAGACAAATTGACTAGATTAGATACAAGGGGAAAAAGCTAGAACTAGACAAATTACATCTGTTATTGATACAGGCAGAGAAAAGAAAAAATTTAATTCCACATTCAAATTATTTACCAAACATATTTCTCGATAAAAAATTATAAAGGCACACTGATTTAATGTGACAATGAGGCTTGCATGTTAACCAATTTCCTATACTTGTTTTATATATAAGAAATTAGTATTAATCAGAGCAGTTTTCCTCTCTTGTGATATTTCATATTTGATTGTTGACAATGACTGTTAAGGTTAGATAATAAGACGCCTGATCAATGAAACTCTGAAATACCTCTAGCAATAGACCAGTCACAAATCCTTGTTGAAGAGGATGGCCAAATGGAGATCCGCCGAGCATTGCATCTCGAACTCGGTCATTAAAACTGAAAAAAAAAAGATCAAATTTAAAATCTTCCAGTATTACTTTACATTTAAAGCACAAAAAAACATGTGCCAAGCTAATAGGGTAAGTCTCGTTTCCTAACAAGCAAAAGGTAACATTTATAAATTGATACAACTGCACAGACATCAAGAGGGGTTTTTTTATTCATTCAATTAACCAAGACAATTCACGTAGGCACAAAACCCAAAAGGTAGTAATATCTCTCCATCTTTAAGGTTTCTTTAAACATAAAATGTGAAAAATAAAGCTATCTTGTGTTTCTCAGTCTGTCATCCAAGAGCAGTCACTAATTCGTCCACATCTGGAAGGCTTAGGAGATATGAAATCAAATCCATCCTTCACTTAGGATGTGACACTTCATAGAGGATAGTTACTCTTGTTGGTAAGTCCAGTATCCAATAATCAAAAAATGTATAACAGAGACCAAAACAATTATCATATATTATGGATGTGAAATTCAGTTAGATGTCTTTCATGCAATGTTTATACTTTCCAACACATGGAAACATATATTCCCTGCTATCACAAGACTTGCACAAGAAACAAAAGTATATACCTCCCAATTCCAGTTCCAAAAAGATTGAACTGTGATGCATTTACTCCACGACCATTTTTAGCAACCTCACCAAAGTCCCATCCTTCACCATATCTAAATTGAAATATGAGAGAATGCAAAATAATATTCAAATGTAACATTAGATTCAAATTAAACTACCAACACAATGTGCAATAGTTAGGAAATTTGACCAAACTTACAAGTAAATACTTGAACCATCAACTCCATCCTTTTCCTTGGTTAAGCTTTGTAGTTCATTTTTTGCTTTCAACTGCAGGTAAACCATAAAATTTCATGACAGACCACTAGAACTCTTAATTTCAAAGTTCATGTACAGTTGGCTCTATAGTCATCGCAACATTAGAAGTTTTGAAGTATCAGATAATGAAGATTGAGCGTTGCACTTAAATTACGGAGCTCTATAAGTACTATGCATGAATTTAAGTGAAAACAAACTCGCATACCATAGTACTTTTCATCAAATGCCCCATAAGATCAAACCGAAATCCATCAACCTGATAAACAACAAGAAGTTAAGTTCGACTGATATAAAAGTCAGGTTTTGTTGCATGCAACGGCATAAAGCAGCAGTGATTCAATCTTTTTGAGTATAAGTACCTTATAATCAACAACCCAGTGTAAGATATCGTCCACAATCATGCGTTCAACCATAAAATGCTCACTCGCAGTGTTATTTACACAGGTACTGTTCTCAATGAAACCATCAGTGTTCCTTCTCAAATAATAACCTGGCACAATCTACCAGGGAGGAAAACCACATCTCAAAAAAAAACAGAAACCCCCATTGAGAAAATGAAAACTTGATGAGGTAAGGTATGAAAAATGAAAGCTATGGTAGTGGACTAATCAATCTTAAAAGTACAAGCGTACACTACAAGCAATTATAGGTTCAGACCTTATCAAGAACAGAATTTAGATCAAAAGGTCCACGTCCATCAAGATGATTATAGACAACGTCCAACACAACACGAAGGCCAATTTGGTTAAGTGCCTATAACAAATATTGAAAACTTTAAAATGATAGACTGTACCGCTTGCAATTGATAACTGAACATATATTGATTTAGACTTGTTAGAAACATAAATAAAATTTTCAACCTGAACCATCTTTCGGAACTCAATTAAACGGCATGGACCATTAGGATCACTGGCATAGCTTCCTTTTGGTACTCCCCACAGAATAGGATTATACCTTAAAACACATAACAAACATACACCAATAAGGCTTTAAGGCTCAAAGAACCAACAATTTCAAAGAAGACTCCAAAATCAAAGCTTACCCCCAGTTATACCCATCACTGTTTTGGATATCTGCAATTAATGATTGCTGTTCAGCTGAATCTGGAGGAAGATTTTCCAGAAGTTTGGTATCTGCAACATTGTAGACAGTGCGTGCCAAACATATCATGCTACAAGGACTCCAATAATCAACTCAATGTAGAATTAATAAACACCATTCATTAGTGATCTTGTATTGATAGTACCCAAGTACACATTATTAACTCTAGAAGAAAGAACAAAATCCAGGAGACTGCATCACATTTGGTGGAAGCAGGCTGTTGTTTGTTACCTAGTGGCAGTTTGACACTTCGCTTCTTGGATTGATCTAACTTGCACACTTAATTCTAACAGTGACTTGTAGTAGTTAGGGTTCTGAGACTTATTATAGACAAAATGGAGGGAGAAGGTAGAGAGGAAAGTAGCTTGATTAGTGAGTTCTTGCGACAGTATGGGATCTTCTCTCTGATTTTCATGGTTCATGATTCCTATATACAAGAGTTACCAATAGATATAAAGCCATGATCAATATGCCAATGAAGAGCGTTTACACTAGATACTATTCAAACGGAGGTGCATCATGAGATTGAATACGTATAACAGCAGCAAGGGGTGCTAAAACAAGGTATTGAGATCTTAAGTTAAAAGGAAAATCAATATGTGAAAAGTTCACCCCAAAAGAAAAGAGGCAGAATGTACATCAAAGATGAAAGAACACACCCAAATGCCTCCAATAACAGGGACTGAACATAGTTAGAAAACAACACATGATTCGAAGGGAATGAAAAAAAGCACGCCTCCAATGGTGGGAACATTGTTTACTGGAGGTGTGCTACCTCCAGTGGTAGTTGCTTCCATCAATGTTGTGAAACCTATTAAGATTTCTTAAAGACTTATGCACTTCAATTGAGGTGTGCAACATATGATATCGAGAATTTTCAACAACTTTCAGTCTGTCTTCAAAAATATCTTTTTCATCTTTCAACTCATACAAATTGCATAAATTTTATTTGTAATTTGTAAGAAACTAACTTTTTAGTGAAAAGAATCAATACTCTAAGCATTGAATTATGAGGCACTCTATTAGGTTTTTAAAAATCATGCATAGTTCCCTAGTATTCTGTTAATACGCACACAGTATGGATAAAAAAAATTTAGGATAAAACCTTTTCAATTGATAAAAAAAGAAGTGAGTGAAAAGTGAACTGTTTTGCAAACCAAAGCGATGTCTCTACTGGTAGCTGGGTTCAACTGGGCAAACAATAAACCAAAGGGAAATTGTATATGGACTATTCTCACAAAATAATTACAAATGTAGGCAAATTTTGAAGTATGTATATTCATAGTCATTAATACATTTTAGGTTAAAATACCATTTTAGTCCCTCGACTATCAAGTTTGTTTCATTTTGGTCCCTCGACTATCAAAAGTTCAATTTTAGTCCCTCAACTATCAAGTTTGTTACATTTTGGTCCCTCGACTTTCGAAAGTTTAATTTTGGTCCCCCAACTTTGCAAAATGTTTAAAAGTAGTCCTTGGGGTTAAAAAAAAGTTAACCATGGTTAAAATATGAAAAATAAAAATAAAAATAAAAAAATCTAAAATCTCCATCTCCTTCGCTTCCTCTTCTTCCTCATCTTTCCTATTTGTCCCATTTTTTTTCCTTTCATCTTCTTCAATTAATTCCTAATTTTCATGGCTCGACGAAATACTTCTATTTACGAAACGCTCGGGCGCATTTATTATTTGATCCAATTAAGCTCAAAGATGTAATCCTTCATAAAATTTGTGGGTTTTGAAGTAATATCTGATTATTGGCCTTCCATGGCGGCAATCAACAGCTTCGTCGCTCAAAGGCTCACTCCATTCAAGAAACCCCAAAACCCATTCTCGATTCCAGTTCTTCATTCCACAAAAGAGCAATATCAGATTATTCAACCCGTCTCATAATTTGATCCTGTCGGTCTTTAGAAGAAGAAGATGGAGCGTTACTAGGTCGGTGAGTGAAAACCGAGAGCTGGTTCGTTCGGAGAATGGAGAATGTTATGATTGTTTACACGAATAGAGCAGGGTCGCAGCTAAAAGAGATTGAGAATAACAATAAAATGAAGAAGAAGAGAAAGATCGACACAATGATTTTACGTGGAAAACC
>JBBMKA010000003.1:899097-919320 GCA_037833695.1 Sechiopsis laciniata | reverse complement strand
TCTTAAAAAAAAAACATACGGAAATATTTATATAAAAAAAATACAAATTTAAAGAAATTTAAAAATATAAATATAAACAAGTTATATTGCAAAAAATAAATAAAAAATGTCTCCAATGAGAATTGAACCTGGGTCAATCTTTATAAGTGGAATTTGGGTGGACTTCAACACAAACAAGGCAAGATTCCATCTACTTTAAATTTATGTGCGTCATTTTATAAAGATTTAATCAAACTTCAAGTTTTAAAAAAAAGAAACGGAACCAAAGAAACTACTTTTGGGAGTTTCTCTTTTTTTCACTTAATTTAAGAAACGTTTTTTTTTTTTAATTGGGAACAGTTATCAAACATGTCTGTTTCTAAAAAAATAAGAAACAGAAACGAGAAACAGGAAACGAGAACGTTATCAAACGAGTAAGTGACCCGTATAAATTAAAGTTATAACATTTTAATTTTTTATGACCTTCTTGATCACTATATCAATTTATAATAATTATTTTCTTAGTTCAATAAAAAAAAAAATATATAAAAAAAAAAAAAAAAAAAGAACTTTGTTTTATTTTCGTTCATATATTTTTTAATGTTAAGTTTAACTTAATGTAATTTCAATTGAACTTAAGATTGTTTTAAGTTTTATTTAAAATAGTTTCATAAATCTTTTATTTAACTTTAAGGTACATTTCGTAGAGATCCTTGGTTCGAGATCGCTGAGCGCTTAAACTAGAATATCTTTCAAAATATCTCGGTGCTAGAGCCTAGGGACAGGCCAGTGGTAATCGAGTATAGGGGAGCGAAGATCCAATTTCCTGGTTTAAAAAAAAAATTAAACATTTAAAATGTACATGTCAAATGGAACAAATCTCAAAATACAAGAAATCGACCGAATGAGTCGATGACACAATTGGTTATCTTGATTAGTGTTAATCCATTTCAACTCCACCATCACAAGTTCGAATTTGAAAATCTATATTTAACTCTCATATTATTTAAAAAGAGTAATATAGAAATCGTCCAATTGTATCTCACAGGTCATATCCATAACTTGGAGTTTCAGAATAATCTTGGATAGAGTTTCAGATTCTTTTTTTTTTTGTATGTTGTTGTTTAAGGCTCATGTATTCTATGATTGACTGACAAGGGTATCGAAGTAAGTAATAATTTTTTTTAAATGACATTTTTGTTTTTGAACAAGATTTATATTTTGTCTTCACTTTGAAGTGTCAACTTATTCATTTTTTTTAGTTTTATTATCATTGTAAAAAAATAAATATTAATAGCCTTAGGGCAAACATGCACCAAACAAATATTTGGACTATATATATAATTCTAGAGATAGAGTAAAAATTTTAACTTTGATGTCTTGGTCAGTTAAGTTGAAGATTTTTTTTTTTTTTTTTTTTTTGAGATTACAATAATTGGAGGTGCAAACCCAATACCTTATATTCATGGTGTACACTGATATCGGTGAGCTACTCTCTACCAATATTATTGTTAAACTAAAACATAATAAGTATTAACCATTAAGATTAAGTTTAATTAATAAAATTAAGCACATATGTTCACGAAGAACAATAAATAAATAGTTATAGAATACCTCAATTACGCGTACTCGTGTTTTTTGAGTTTTATATACATATATATGTTTATGTTCATTTAAATATCACGAAATATTGTCAATAGTGAAAGGCATATAAATTCTTCTACAAATTGTGCAGTCAAATATCTATTTTTAATGTTCTATTTGATTGAGTGTGTCGATATCGTAAAATAAATCATCAAATCAACGATAAATTTGATTTTATCGAGGATGTTATGCATATAAAACGAGAGAAAATGAGAACATGAGTATAATGTAAACCACAAAAAAAATTAATGTCTAAGTTAGAAAATGGTAATATTATAGCAAACTAAATTTTGTCTATATCAACCGATGGTGGCGTGTTGGTTTCATCGTTTGTCTTGACCTCTAAAGATGCTATTTGATGTGTTTTAGTTTTATTTGTAATATTTATTGCCTTTGAAAAAAAAAAATTTAAGGCATAAACATTCCCAATCTCTCAATTATCATCTCAATTATGTTAAAAAATTAAAAAAACAAAAAGAAAAGAAAAGAAAAGCCCATTATTGGCCCAATAAAAGTCATGAAGTGGGCCATGCAAATAATCCACATATCTCCTTGACTATTGCAACCCAGTAGTTCAAATGTCACCAGGATTTGATCCTTAAATGCCTCCAAATATTCCTATTCCAAACATGAATTATTATTATCGTTATTTTGAAATAAGAATTTAATTATTATTAATAATAATATGATTTAATCACAAATAAATATATAGAGAGTAGCTTTCCAAAACAAATTACATTGAAATATATTAAAATAAATATGACTTTGATGTGACGTCATATCTACATAAAATTTATTATAATTGGCGAACCGACCTTCTAAGATGGTTGGTTGATCGCCCATTGTTCAATAATCTATTGACATCAAGTGATACTATAAAAGTATATGTAAAGTAGTCAGGTAAATTTTCATTTCACAAAATTATGATCTGTCGTTCCATATAAATAGGTCGAGTTCCAAAGTATACAAAATCAGACGAGATACTCAATGGACTTTGTGAAGCTTAGTTGGATATGTACAAAATGATTAAATTATAATGACATTAAGGGGACGTTTGGCCGGCCGGGAAGGGAAGGGAAGTGTTCCAGCTTCCCGACGTTTGGCCAACAAGGAAATTTTTCTTTGTCTAACACGATGCACGGACCCCGTATGAAGAGTTAGAGTAGCAATTACAAAACTATAACTTTATATAAACCAAAATGTTCAATTCATAAAGATAGATCATTTTGCGACAAAAGCATTTTGCTTTTCTCTGACAAAATTAATACAAACTTGAGTATTAAAATATATGTGATTTAGAACGACACTAGTACGAACTTCTCTGTTTCTTTTGTAGACACTAGTTTTCTCATTAATATTAAATTTAATATTTGTTTGATGATTCAAATTGTCACACAAAAAAACGAGGTTTATTTTAAATTTAGAATCACACACGAGACATCTTTTTTATCAACTTTCAATAAATGCACTCTATTAATTGGGTTTAGCAAGGATACATGTTGTGAATGCATTTTTTAACTTTGGGTACAATTTTTGTATGCCATACAATGGTTTTTCTTTTCCTTAAAAAGTTTTTTTTTTTTTTAAAACATCTTTTCCTTAAAAAGTTATGGGTTAGGTTTAGTTGTTATAAATATTTTAAATAAAAACGAACCTTACTTTACCGACAACCAATTAAAAGTAGAAGAAAATAAATAAACCACTAATGAAAGAAAGCATAAATAATTTTCAATATTTGAATACAAAAATAACGTGACAGATTAAAGAGTCATGTACTTTTTTTAATTAAATATTTAAACCTATAACATCACTAAAAACAATACATTCAAAAATAATTATAAATATTATTTTCAACTTATATAAAGTATGTATTGTCGATTTCAAATTTCAGTACTTCGATCCTCTTGCACTTTAAAAATATTGTGAAAAAGAATTATAAATATATTTTTTAATGATCCGCTTTTTAAACGTGTATTGTAAGTTTTTTTCTTTTAAAGTTTTTTTTTTTTTTTGGAAATACTCATAAATTAGGAATGCTTTGAATTTGAATGTCCATTGATTTAAGAATTATATCTTATAAATGATAAGACTACTCTTCGCATTTTTAAATACTTCAACATTTAAATGAGACATATATTCATATATGCTTACAAGCTTATTCTAGAAATGTATTGTATACTGTTTGCAAGATTCACATGTGTCTTTTTAATAAGTATTTTAATTGAATGAATAATAGTCTGAAGGATCTCTAACTTCGCCTAAGCGAACAATACTTCAACAATGACTAAGTGTGTAAGTTTCTACAAATGCGCAAGTATACGCAGTCGTGCTATAGCAAGTTTTAATGTAAGTAAAAGTCATTCTTCTCAGTGATTTTTAGTGTGTTTAAAGTTGGGTTCATGCAAGAGTCAAGGTCACCAAGTTGTTGAAGGGAAATGGATGTTGGTTGCATTTGATTAATCGAAATAACAAGTAAGTAAAGAGTAGATGAAATATCGGAATGGTAAGGATTTTCAGGGATTCGCTCAAACGAAGTAATTAGCGAAGGCGAACACTAACAGAGATCCCTTTGGTTCTCGCACTTAGTTCGATTCTCTCGAATCTCAACAACAATTTTATCAAGTTAGCACTAGGCGAACCTTATCTCTAAGGGTTCTTTAATTCGCAAGCAATCTTATCTCTAAGCAAGTTTGACAGTCCTAATGTTATGCATGCAAGTTCGCTCAATCTTAATTCTCTCGAATTAACACTGAGTTCATACAAATGGTTGTTAACGCAATGTATGTTAATTGAAAACGTCATGCACAATACATTCTGTTCACTAACTACTTCGCTATTTGCGAAGTCCCCTACTTCCCCCAAAACCTCCAGATTACAAGTTTAGCTACTCATGGAAAACGAAAACAAACTTGAAACGAATGAAGAGGTAAATGGCATGTAGGAAAAAAGTAAAAGGTAAACGGAAATGACAAGTAGAGTTCAGAAAATTCCTACAATTTGAACACTGAAATATTCCGGCAAATCTCTGGTTACAAAACACTAAGCTATTGTTTGGAAAACAAGGAAACTATAGCTACATCTAACAATAAAGCCCAGCGAAATCGTTTGAGGCTAGAAACTTCTACTGAAAACTCAACGAAAGTAAAAACTTGATCGGACTGGAAGATAATGGAAACAAGAGCTCTTAGACGTAAAAAAATGGCCTTTGAATCTGAGGAATACTCTCGCCTTATATAGGCCTCTCGACAATTCGATGCTATATCTGCTCCACGATCCTCCTCTGCAAAAAGCTGCTCCATGATCCACTTTGTCGGGAGCGTTAGAGCCGACAAGATTCGACGGTGGAGATGAGCTTGGGAATCACTTAATTTTTCCACGCGTCCTTGGAAGAGATATTTTCCTTTTTTCTCGATCGTCTACTTTGCTAAGCTTCTCGCTACTATGAACACTAGTTGGCTTCTTTAGGTTGCTTAGAGGTTTTTTCGCTTCGCTGGA
Source organism: Sechiopsis laciniata (assembly GCA_037833695.1). Lineage (NCBI taxonomy): Eukaryota > Viridiplantae > Streptophyta > Magnoliopsida > Cucurbitales > Cucurbitaceae > Sechiopsis > Sechiopsis laciniata. The sequence continues at coordinate 914,202 of JBBMKA010000003.1, read as the reverse complement.
GCGGATTGTTTCTCTCTATTCCTTTGCTTTGCTCTATTCGCTCTGTCAAAGTTTCCTGCAACGAAATACAAGTATCAATTCTTTTTATACACTTAGAAAAAATTCTATTCAATTACACATGTTTCGCTGCATTTAACTTCTAAATTTTATTTCTAGCAGGTTTTTGCTCGATATTTCGTTGTAAGTTTCGCTTTAGTCTGCGGGGCGAACTTCTCTACTTAATTGGTTTATTTCAATATTTCTTCTTCTACAATTATCTTAATTTAAGCTACTTTATCTCTCAATTTTTTAGAGTTATCACATACCATCTTTTATTTAGAATATTGATACAATGGAGGTAAGTGAAATGGCTTGAACCACTTTAAATCATCAACAATGGAGGTAAGTGAAATGGCTTGAACCAGTTTAAATCTGGTGTTTATTTCATTCTATTTTCTCTTTACATATCTATACATCATCTTATTCATTTCTTTCTCTATTGCTGCTATACAAATAACTCGTGTCTTCCTTCGTGTTTGGTCTTCGTGTGTGTATGTATGTGTGTGTATATATATATATATATATATATATATATTTATACATTTCGCTTGCCATAAGATTAAAAACTCAACGAGTTAGTTTTTTTTATTCATGAATGTCGGAACTAGTTAATTATGTGCACCTCCACTATTTTCAATATATATTACTTGACTTTACAACATTTAACTACAAAAAAAATTTATATTAAGTTGATTTTTAGGTAAGTAGTTCTCATGAAATTTAATTTTTTAAATTAAAAATCCAATCCACAAAAATCTGGGAAAACATACTCTTTTTTTTTTTGTATGGCCTATAAAGCATCTCTTCTTTCCTTTTCTCTTCTTTTCTTTTTTTTTTTTGCTTTGAGCCTTTTGTCAGGGAATCAAGATTAGATGCTCCAAAAATATATAACTATCTCTAAATAGCCAGGTTTTTTTTAGTAAAATTTACAAAGATGTCAGAGCATATCATTCTACTATACCATGATTATTTACATAATATTTTGAGGATGTAAATGTCTTAAAGTTGTATTATTCCACCAACAACTTTAGATAAAGGTTTTTTCTTTTTGATCTTTTTTCTGTTGAAAATAAATTTATGAATGTATTTTTAACTTGAAATTAAAAAAATAGATAAATAAAGAAAATTTATGGAAAAAAAAAAGCACACTAAAGCTTTCACAAACGTGAAAACTCCCTCAACATGAAATTTTACTTTATTATAGAATTAAATGTTTTCTTATTATTGGTTAACATCAACTCAACTATAGTATCTCTAGTTCTTCTAAGAAATTATAGATTCAAACATATACTTCACATGTGTATTGTAATATTATAAAACAAATATTTAAAATCATTCTTTTATACATGTTTAAATTTGAGGGGAAAAGACCTTTCTTCCACTAGAAATCTATTTCATTTAGTTTTCACTCTCCTTTTCTCTTTCATTAGAGCTTTAAAAGGGGTGATTGCAATTTGAAACAAAAGAAAAAGAGTAGTTTAGAAGCAAACATTAATTGCAAATCATGGATCATGAGGTTGGTTGAAGAAATGAAATGTGAAGGAGCCAAAATGAGTAATAACACTTTGACTTGGAGACCTTAGCAAAAAAAATAAATAAATAAATAAATAAAAATTTAGTACTAAAAATATATATGGTGTAAAAGAAAAAAAAAAAATATTCCTGACGACAAATGGCCAATAAAATTGATATTGAAATTAGTATGTTTTTGCAATTATTTGTAAGAGAAAAATGCCTACTTATGTGACCGAAGAAAATAGAAAAATAAATTATAAAAATAAAATAAAATACGATTCAAATTGTCACATAATGTGTATGGAAAATTAGCAAACTCAATTCTATTTATTTAAATTTTTATAAACAATTTTATTTATTAGTATGTAGTTACATCTTAAAATCATTTGATGATACAAAAAATAATAATTCACTTTTTTTTAAAGAAAAAAAAAATGATAAAGTCGGTTAGTCTTTTTAGTGTAGGACAAAATGATTTTTCCATGTTTAGAAGCTCCAAAAAAAAAAAACTTTTATCTCCAACAATTTTTTAGAAGCTTTATTATGTTTGTTAGTTGGAACAACCACTGAAAGTAATTGATTAAACTTTATTTTCTTCATTTTATATATATATATATATATAACAAAAAACCATTAAACCAAATTATAAGCATTGCTTTGCTTAATAAAAAACCGCGTGGTCTTATTTATGTCTCCTAACCCACACGAAAAGTACTAATACTTTGACAACCAAAGTTGATTTTAATTTTTCTTCTTCTTCTTCTTCTTTTTTTTTTTTTTTTTTTTTTTCAACATTTTGAAAGAAAAAAGAGAGAGGAAAAAAAAAAAACGGTTCAAAATCGACAGATCAGTTTTACAAAGAAACATTGTATTTGATCAAGTATATAATATGTTTCCTTAATTTAGTCTAATTCCTTTTTTTTTTTTTTCAACACTTTGCCGACACGAGAATTTTAGTTTTGCTTTATGTGCATTTTGACGAGTATCTGACGTCCGCCAACGTGGACTACGGCTGCGCCGCCCTTACCAATTCTGCCGGCGGCTGACGGCCTCCACCACCCTCAAGCCATAAATGTTGTTTGAAAAGTTCAATACTAAATAATGATAGAATTAACATACGATTAAATTAATATTTAGTCTCTAAACTTTACGGTATACATAAATTGTGTTGAACTGAGTTAAAAAACAAAATTAGATCAATCTAAAGTTTCTGATTAATAAATCCAACAATTCAGCTCAAAATTATGTATTTGAACAACTCAACACAAGTCTTATATTTTGTGTGTTAGGTTGAGTAGGATCCATCAAAATATTATTTTTGTTTTCAATTGAATATATATATTTTATTTTATTTCAATTTTATAAAAATAAATATAATAACTTCCATTAACAATTTAACTTTTATTTATATCATGATATATACATTATAAAAACTTTAAAATATTTTATAGAACTTTGGAGAGTAAAAAGTTTAAAAAATAATAATAAAATAAATATATCCATATAAAATTACATTATACTTAAAAATATATATTGTTTAATATAAATAATAAATTCATGTTAACTCGGGTCAACTCAAACTAAATTTTGGTCAACCAAGAACCAATTCAACTTAAGAAAATTTAATTATTTGAACTCAATCCAATTTAAATAAATTGATAAAGTCAACCCAACCTATTAAATTGGATTGGATTGATTTGGGTTAACTGGTTTTTTTAATACTTCCGCTAAGCTTCATGTCTAAACTATAGATTTACATATTGACACATTGTTTTTCCATTCATTGAGTAGATATAGGTTGATATTTACTCCTATGTGATTGAACCTACAATAATGTGCTATATGCTTGCAATGATTAAGATAAAAAAAAAAAGTCCCTTTGCAAATCATTATTGCTCAATGACACTCAACTTAGGTTTGGTATGAAATGAAATTAGACTAATATTAATTTCTCAATGGGATATATGATTTAGTTTGGTTGCATTGGTTAGGTGGTGAGATGCTTTATGGTGTTTGTTAATCATATTTTGCATAGATTTCAAACTAAAGAAAAGAACCAATTAGTTTCTCTCATATATATGATCATTTATAGTTGAACCCCACCATTAAATTATGATAAATTTATATATACATATATTCCTTTCTTTAGGGTCTGTTGTTTCAATAATGTTAAGCTAACTAAAGAAAGATAACAACCAATCATCAACAAGGTGGGCAATAGATGACAAATTGATGTAACAAATGCATGGAAATGATGTAGTAAGAATTAAACAAATCTCAACCATTTTGGTGTAATTAATAACACCAAATTAAATGATAATTATAACCAAAACTTCACTCATATTATATATAAGTAGGTCCAATTACATACGAATATAAAAGAGAGAAAAGAAACTTCAACTAAAAGTTAAAAATAAAATAAAATAAATAAAAAATAAAAAATTCTACCTACTTTTTGCAGTAGATTCTTACTAGTTTAAACATTTTAAAGCTCTCTTTGAACATAATGACTACTTGGGAACTCTTCTTTTTCCGGACCAAAGACTTGGTTCGATACGGGATCGATCTATTCTACGAGGAGCGTTCAAGTTTAAGAATTCATTTGAAAGAAGCTTAGCGGCTCAACATATGAAGGTTCAAATGTGAGTTAAAAGCTTCAAGAAAGAATAGAAAAACACTCCTCGATTGAGTTTCCTTCTACATTTTCTCATATTTCTATTACAAATTTCTAAAGTGCAAAATAGCTCGATTGAAGAGAGGAAACCAAACCAATAAAAAGAAGGTGTAATACTTGCGTCCTTATTAGTAAAGATTCAAGTCATACTTATCTTCTTTTATAACTACACATTTTTTAGTTTAAAAAAATATGAATAAAGGAAAAATAAAATATGTGATCATAAAGGTATATAAGTATGGCTTGAATCATTACTAGTAAAGACCCAAGTTTTACTCTAAAAAAAAACTATTTTAGTTTACTTTTTTTCTTCATTGTATCTAAAAGTTGATTTAATCACAATCTTGTTTGATTACATTTTCTCAAAAGTATTTTATTCTGTAAAAATTTGTCAATCATAATCACACACGATAAGTAAAAAAGAAATATTCTTTGAAAATTAGGTAAATGAATTTATGAGTATTATAATTTTGGCTTCTTATAATATATAACAAAAGAAAGTTCAAGAATCCTTACCCCTACCCTCTGTTTCATCTATAAAAGAAAATTCCCACTCCTTTATTACATGATTTATTTTTGTTAAATGAAAAACATATTTATTCATTTAACAAAAATAATTCAAACAAATAGATAAACAAGAACCCTCCTTGTTGATAAGAAGAAAGAAAATTGCAATGTGAAACCCTAATGTAAAAGTAGTTTGAAGAATCTTTTTATGTGCAAACTTTTGCAAAAGGAAGATGAAAAAAGTGGGATTGTGGGAAGAAGGGAGGGTTGTCATTTACTTAGTATAAGAATATGCATTCTTTAAGCCACCCTACAAAGAATCTAAATCCAACAGACAAAGCAATTAACTTTTTTTTTTCTTTTTTTTTTCATTTTAGGTAGAAACTTTTTGGATTTTTTTTTTTTTTTTTAAATAATGGTACATGTTTGGAGGGACATACTTCGACTATTCTTACCAAACAACTATCAAATTAATTCCTACTATATTATTGAAAGAAAAAGTTAGAATTTAATTCTTACGATTTAATAATTATAATGTAATCTTTCTGTTTGAATAAAATCTACAAAATAGTTTAAGTTGTTTGTAATCGTTGACGAAGCAAACATGTGGACGTTAGTTAATAATATGTCAATGGAGAGGATGAGAGTTGAGTAATTGATTGAACAATTTTCTTTTCACGTAATCTACACATTGAATAGTTAACTTCTTTTTCTTATTATAAAGATCAAATTTATAATTTATACAGTCCTCTTGATCTATTTCGATTTTTTTTCTGTTAATAAATAATATTAACAAAAAAAAAAAATCAAACATTTGACTTTTAGATCGAGAACATATACCAAATTGAATTAGGTTTAAGTTCACCTTGCCTTTTTGTAGATACTAAGAATAATTAACTAACAAGTTAAGAATGAGACAGGCAATTGTAATGAAAGAAAATTTGTGAGAGATATAGAAGAAAAAAAGAACAAGGGAAGGAGCCATGTTATCTAATCAGCATCCAGTGGAAGTTTCCATATAAGCCATTCAAATTTCTTCCCTTTTCTTCTTTATTTATTGATAGAAACCCAAAAGCCCTAAAACCCCACCAAGAAAGTAACCCTTTTTATAAACCTTTTTTTGTAATTATAATTTTAAATCTTACTTTACAATTAATTATTTAAACTCACCCACCAATTTCAAATCCTCTGCAACTTTAGGCTCTCTTAGCAGCCATGTTTTTTGTTAAAAACTCTCTTTTTTTCTTCGATTAATACCTTAGAACAACGGCCAGAAAACATCCTCAAATTTTATTTTCATTATACCTTTGAGGCTTCGAGAATGTTTCCTGTTCTTTGTAATCTCTTGATATTGATGTCTGGTTTTTATGTCGCATTTGCTTCATTCAATCTGACACTGCCCCATCAGCATCCTCATCCTGATTCTGTTGCTGATGAACTTCAAAGGTAATTTCAAAGTTTTGAACTTTTTTTTCTGCGTTTCTTTTATGTTTCTTTTTGACGCTGTTTTTGTTGTTTTTTCATTTGGGTTTGTATTGAATTTTTTGTTTTTGAAGAAACAGAGAAACCCATGTGAGAATTTCTTTATTTTTTCTTTAATTTCTTGCATTTTCTCACCATCCAAACAGAAACAGAGCATTTCTCTGTTTTCTCGTTCTTTTCTTGCAGAAAAGTAATGTGTTTCTATTGCTTCTTTTTTCTATATGGGTTTCTTTAAATTCCTTTGTTTTCAGAAGAAAAAAAAAAGGAAAAAATAAAATAAAATAAAATAACCCCCCTATTTTAAATTCTCTCATTTTCCAGCTTTTTCCCACCATCCAATTGAATTCAGGAATTAAAGTATAGGGGTCGGCAATAGGGATCGATCATTCCTTAATATTTGAGGATCGAAAATTATGTAATATAAATAATTTTTATTATAATAAGGAGTTTGGATACTCAAATTACAAAAACAATTTATAATATATTCAATAAGTTAGTCAAGTCATACTCAATAATCCTTTAAAAAAAAAAAAGCCATACCCAATAAAGATAAATGTAAATATAATACTAAAAAAAATGTAAATATAATAAAAATAAAGTTATCTATGTTTGAATTCATATCCCTCTCACCTGAGGTATGATGTAAAAAAAAAAAAAAAATGTATTGGTGATATGAAGAAGTAGATGTATGTTTAACAAACATAATTTTGAGAGTTCATCAATTCAAATTCACATTTTTCGATTATTATCAAAGGAGATGCTTCTTATTAATTCTTTTCCATCTGGGTTTCACTAAAATCCTTTATTTTCAAAAGAAAAGAAAAAACCCATTTGAAATTTTCTCTCATTTTCCAAGATTTTCCCACCATCCAAACAAAAAAACAGAGCACTCTGTTTCTCCAAAACTCAAAATCTCGATTTTTTTCTCACAGAACAGTCAATGCATCTGTTTGGAGAAGACAAATGCTATCCATTGAATCAAAGGATCAAGTATTATCCTGCCTCACCGGCAACCCGATCGACGATTGCTGGCGGTGCGACCCGAATTGGGCATCGAACCGGCAGCGGCTGGCCGACTGCGGAATCGGGTTCGGCCGCGACGCGATCGGCGGCAAAGGCGGCAAGATCTACGTCGTCACGGACTCCTCCGATTCCGACCCGGCGAATCCAACTCCGGGGACGCTCCGCCACGCCGTGATCCAATTCGAACCGCTGTGGATCATATTCTCGGCCGACATGACGATTAAGCTCAAATATGAACTGATCATCAACAACTTCAAAACGATCGACGGACGTGGCGCCAACGTCCACGTCACCGGCGGCGGTTGCATCACTATTCAATACGTGTCAAACATCATCATCCATAATATCCACGTGCACCACTGTAAACCCTCTGGCAATGCCAACATAAGGTTAGAAACTTCATGAGATAAATTAGAATATGGAATATTTTTAATAGTTGAACTGCTTTTTTTCTTTTTGTTGACAATAAAACAAAATTCACCACCAATTTTTTACATCTTACTTTTCTTGAAAAAGTAATATTTTTTAAAGGAAAATTTAGGTTATGCCACATAAAATAGAATGTATTTCAAATTGTCATGCACTTTTATCTTTTAAAATTAAATATTAATCCGCAAATATTTTTTATTTTATGATATATATATATAAGAAAAATTGAGGATTTGAAATTTCGAACTGGTAAGTTTTTTAATCTTTGATTGAAGGGTGAAATAAACTTATATAGAAAAAATGTGTTTTTAGAGTTGGGAATACAAATTTGAAAATTTCAAGTTCACTAATATGTGGGATCAGATTTGAAACCTAATATATATACAAAAATATATGTTAGTTTCAAGTTAACTATTTATATTAATTAGGATAACTTAAATGTAAAAGAAAAAAAAAAGTCAAAGTTATTTGTTGGTAAAAAAATTGACACAATATGTGAATTAATAATCAATAGATTATAATTTAACTAATCAACTCATAAAACAAACTTGAGTCCAAGAGACCAAACACGCTCATGTGTTTACTGTCTTTCAAACTCTAATCAACAGGTACAATTTTAATACCACGTTAAATTACTAACATTAAAAAATTTAAACTAATAAGATACATTACATCAACAGGTCAACCCCGACCCATGTCGGCCATCGAGGTCTATCCGATGGGGATGGAATCTCGATATTCAGCTCGAGAAAGATCTGGATCGACCATTGCTCACTCTCATATTGCACAGACGGGCTAATAGACGCCATTATGGGATCGACGGGGATAACCATATCGAACAGCTACTTCTCGCACCATGACGAGGTGATGTTGCTAGGTCATGACGACCGATACGTGCAGGACTCCGGGATGCAGGTCACGATAGCCTTTAACCACTTTGGTGAGGATCTGGTTCAACGTATGCCTAGATGTAGACATGGTTACATTCATGTCGTCAACAATGACTTCACAGCTTGGGAAATGTATGCCATTGGCGGCAGTGCTCGGCCTACTATTAACAGCCAGGGTAACCGTTATATGGCTCCGGTCAACCCTAATGCCAAAGAGGTATTTTTTCCCTCTTTTTTTCACTTTTGAAAATATTAATTTTTACTAATTCTTTCTTCTATCAAGTAAAAAGTGACATTTAATTTTTTAAATATTTTAAAATGGTAATATTATCATTTTTAAATCAAGTGTCAAGTCAATTTAAAGTTTAATTTAAAGATTGTCGCGTTTGGAGAAATTAACCTCATTAAAATGTTTATACAACCTTCCATGAAATCTCTATAAATTCTCTAGATAATATCACTTCTACTATTCATCATTTTTTTTATCCAAACAACGGTGTTTTTTATGTTATAATCACCATAATTTTTCTATCTAAACGAGTATTTTCTATCACAGCCACTTATAATTCTCCATCTCATTATTGATTTTATATAACACTCATAACTTATTAATCGAAACAAGATTTTATCTTTACTAAACTCATCATATTACTTGTCACTCTTTGATCTAAATAAGATTTTATCTTTAGCAAAACACCTCATAATCACTCAAAATCTATGGGGATTATTATCCCACATTTTTTTAAGCCTCCATCAAAATATACTTTTAAAAAAATCAAGGGAAAGTACAAAATTCCAAAAATTAAAATGAGTGCTAAAATGGAATAATAAAAAATAAATAAATCAAAGAATAAATTTATTTATATATATATATATATATATATATTTAAAAAAACTGAAAGAAAGGAGTTCCTTATCCCACTTGCTTGGGGCGGCGCATGATATTGACGCGCGGCCGACAAATCACCATTTCATTAAGGGCCATCTTGTTTTTGCCGGAATTTAAGGACAAAAATACAAAACCATTGGAAACTTTTCTTTGATATTCTAGTAAAGCGCTCTAAAACTTGATTTAAAAAAAAAAAAATATATATATATATATATATATATTTAAAGATTAAAAAAAATGGAGAACACATCCACTCACATCTTCTACATATTAATGTCTAGAGAAGTTCTATATTTGGATTATACGATACATTGACGTTACAAAAAATTATTTACTTCTCCATATTTTGTTTATAAGATAATTTTTTGTGGTTTCAATAATACCACATAAGTCAAATGTAGGATTTCTCTACACATCCACGTGTAGAGGAGTTTTATTCCTTACGTAATTAATTAATATTGTATTTTTTTTTTATATATAAAAGAAATAATACGCATTATAAAAACAAATAAGTTTGTTTTAAAAAAAATTATATAGTATAATATCATAAAACTTTAATATAATATATGATAAATATACATTAAAAAAGGAACTTTTTTATATATAATAAAAAAAAAGTTTTAATGAATAGGTTGGTAGCGTGTTAGTTATCTTGTTTTGTGTAATCTATTTCAACCTCACGCTAACCATTATCTTGTTGAGAGTAATAGTACTTCTATGAAGGGTTTGTGGTTCTTCTCCCTCAATTTCAAAAAAAAAAAAAATTATTTTTTTCTTTTATGAATAATAACTTTTTAGAAGAAAAGATTATGCATAAGATAAATTTGGGATAGTCTAATAAAAAATGATAAAATTCATATGTTTGATGACTTCAATCAATGTATACATACTCATCAATGTTACAAACATTCTTCAAGACGTTTCAACACCGATGGAAATTTTGTTTATGAATAATAGGTGACTAGACGTTTAGATGCGGCGGAGACGGAGTGGGCGGGGTGGAATTGGCGGACGGAGGGCGATATTTTGGTGAACGGCGCATTTTTTGTGCCGTCCGGCGAAGGACTTAGCACTCAATACGGCAAAGCCTCCAGCGTGGAGCCCAAGTCGGTGGCTCTTATCAATCAACTCACTATGAACGCCGGCGTTTTGGGAGCCCCGAGGTAGATTCTTTTTCTTTCTTTTTTTTTTTTCCATTTAAAAAAAAAGTGGTCAAATATCATTTTGGTCTAATGGTAACTTTTTATACAAAAATTAGCAAAATCTTATTCTAAGAATAATTTGATTTTTTTTTTTTAAGAATTTAATAAAACAGTTAAAAAAATTAGAGTTCAAAATGAGATAAATCTTAAAAGTATATTATTATTATTATTTTGTATAATCATTCACTTAACTCATACTAAAAATTAGTCTCACGTTGATTTCATTGTTTGGTCCTAATTCAATTCAACATTAGGTCACATGTTTAATTTTGAGAATCGTTATTTGACTCTCATATATTTGAGAGTATTAGTACTATCTACGTACAGTCTCCTCCAATTTATACTTAAAAAAAGTGTTATTATTTATATATGGATAACTAATTTTTACGTATTTAATTCACCAATCATTATAAACAAGAATTATTATTTTTTAAGTTTTTATCAAATTATTGGTATTAAATTATAGTTTTTAAAACCATAAAAATTAAATTATAACTTTATTTAATTCACATACATTAAATTCTAGTTTTTTTAACCATTTGAACTTTTTATCAAATTATAGGGCCATTTTTTTAATTTACCTTAACAATTAACGTCCGCATCATAATTTTCATTGCATGTGGATTACATAGAAAGATTTTTGTTCAAAAAGTCAATAATAAAATAACATACTTTTTCTTGCATCATTATTTTCTGACTCAATGTTGATTATAGTCTAAGGAACAACCTAACGTGATTATATTATTCAATATTATTCAAAATAAAGTAATATATATAAATTATTCCCACCAAATGGAGGGTCTACAAGATATCAATTCAAAGATGACAACAAATTCTCAATTTGACTAGAGAGTGACCATAATGATTCCAACAAGCTCCCCTCCATGTTCACCATCACCCTCAATCCTTATTTATTTATTTTGTTAAATTACAAATCTAACCCTAATTTTGTTTTTGTTAGGGTGAAATAGGTTTCCAAACTTATAAAATGTTTAACAAAACTTAATATATATATATATATATATATAATTTTGTATATCATACATCAATTAATAAAGCAAAACTTATCTTCAAGTTAGAAATTTGAATTGCTTATTAAAAAAAAAAACCACTACCATTTTAGAAATGGTATAGCTTTTGAATTTGTTGACTTACTCAATATAAAACTGGAAATTGAAATGCCTACTTGATGAAATGAAAAATATCATACCTATTCATGTTTTGTTTTAAAATTTATACTCTTTTTTTTAATACAAATTAAGAAATGAGGACTACAAACTCTACATAAAAAGTATTATTACTCTCAAATAATTAAGAGCAAAATTAAACTAGATTATCATTAAATAATGTAACTAATACGCCACCAACCCTTTTAGAGACTCTATTAAATATAAATATTGAGTTATATCTAGTAAATAAAAATATATAATATATTTCATGAATTAAAGAAAATATTAAAATATTAAAAAAGTGTACTCAACCCCCCTTAAAATATCAACCCTGAAGCAAGAGGGAGACATATTCCAACCAGTTTTGATGGCTTTTTTAACACACCATTAAAGTATGAAAGTGTTTCCTTTTAACGTGTAAAATCTTTCTTTTAAGTGCTTATTCTATCCTATATCAAAAAGAAGAAAAATCTCTTCATAAAAGTTGGCCTAAAATTTAGTGTACCAAGGAACAAAAAAAAAAAAGGAAAAAAAAAAAGAGAAAGGGATTGATTCAATTGAAAGCCAAATTGAGCAACAAATGCATGTGTTTGAGCATTGAAAGATAAATGCTAAGTTTGGACAAGTGGGGCATTTTTTTCTCTTTTTATTTATTTATAATTTAAAATATAATTTTGGTCTTCAACTTTGTGATTGGTTACATTTTAGTCCTTTAAACTTTTAAAATTTTAATTTTAGTCTTTGAATTTGGAGGGTTGTCATTTTGGTCCTTATACTTTTTTTTTTTTTAATTGGACATTAGGGGAAATTCATTTCATTTTTCTTTTTTTAATTTTTTTTTTTTTTTTTTTATATATTAATGATTGTCTGGGTGAACTTATGTATATCTTGACTATTGTTACAGGATATTTCGCATGATTCTATAATATTTGGATGTTAAAGAAGTACTTACAAAAATTATCATCATATTTCTCTATGTAATTTTAACATATCTTCTTTATTTATATTAAAAATATTAATTATTGAATCAATTTCAATTAATTTTTTTCAAAAAATATAAAGGACTTTTAAGAGTTCAATAACGAAAATGGAACAAATTTCACGGTTCAAAAACTAAAATAATCATTTAAAAATCAAATAATATTTTAATTTTTTTTAATTTTTTTTAATTTTTACTTTTATTAAAATTAGTTTTTTTTTTCTCTCTTGATTAATATGCAGGTATAATAACGATCAAGGGATTGTATATCCAGGATTTAATGGTAATAATGGTGGCAACAATGAAGATGGATACAACGGTAACACTGTGATTAATAATAGTCCAATTTATGGAAATAATAATGGTGCCAATAATAATGAAGATTTCTATGGAATGATATTTAAAGCTAGTGGTTATAGAGTTTCACCATTATCATCATGGTTGATGAATTTGTGGATTCAACTTATAATAGTTTTGTATATATATAGTCACATATTATAGTGAGACATTATATAAATTAGAAAAAGAGGTAATTTATAAAGCTCATATGATTAAAAATGAGTTAAATTAAATATTGCAAGCTTTGAGATTATTCTAATTCTTTGGGGTTAGTTTTTTTTTTCTTCTCTTGCTTGAGAGAAGCAATACATGTCTCTCTCTTTCATTGTATGTGTTTTGATCTGTTTTTAGTATTACTTTCATGTGCAATATTTTTCTCTTTTTTAATTTTTTTATCGTTGTCCTAATTTTCACAAATGGTAAATGTCAAATATAGGGGAAATACAAACATATTCCCTCTATTATAATGAGTCATTAAATGTTTATTTAATTTAATTTGAAAAATAAATAAAATACACTCAAAGGACACATTTTAGATAAATGGAAACATGGGTTTAGATTATCGATAAATCAAATATAGGTTGAACTATAATAATTCGACCCACTACTTACATAAATGAGGCCAAAACACCCCTTAGATTTGTTTGTGATTTAAAAATTTTGTGACATCATAAAAATCTACTACTATTTACTTTCCCCTTTTTACCATAGGAAAGTTAAAGTCAATTTGTGCCCTTTATTTAGTAAAAAAAATGAATGATGAGAATTTTAAGAAATGGGAGGAAATGGATAAATTTCAGAATTTTGCCAAAAAGAAAAATGAAGCGCCGTCTGTGGGAATCGAACCCACGACCACATGGTTAAAAGCCATGCGCTCTACCAGCTGAGCTAAGACGGCTGTTGGTTTAATTTTCGCAAATACTTAATACAATACTAAATACTTACCAATTCAGAAATATTCTTTGGGCTTTGTGGGCTTTTATTGTTCGAAAGGGGTTAAAAGAAATATTTGGGCTTTATTTTGTGGATCTTTGGCAAATATTCCATTTTAAAAAATAATAATAATAAAATAATGTTCCAAGTTTTTCCTTTTATTTTTTATTTTTAAAATTCACTCAATATTAAAGAGGCATTAAAAAAATAAAAAATACCACTTACAATCTCTGTTTTTTTTTTTTTTTTTTAAATTTTAAATTTAACTTACTTTCTCTCAATTCTTATACCATGGTTTGCACCCCCTTTAAAGAAACATATCAATTCATAACAAAAATCACAAAAATAAAATCAAAATTTTGAAAGCTACATTTTCTAGTTTTTAAATTTGACTTGAAAATATGAACATAAAGTTAGATGACACAACAATATAATTTTATAAGTGGAGTTAGAATTTATAAGTTTAATTTTCAAAAATTACATATGAACATTAAAAAAGTTAAAAAGCTTACCAAGTTATGATTAAGTTGTCAACAAAAGCAATAGCTCAGAGACATCAGCGTACACCCATTGACCCTAAAGTCATGAGTTCGAATTCTCCATCCTCAATCGTTGTAATCTCAAAAAAAAAAAAAAAGAAGTTATGATTAAGTTAGCGGATTATTGAGTTTCCTCTAATATTTAATCGTGGTTAGATGAGATTATAGGTTTTTTTTTTAATCCAAATTCAATTTCATTACCTTTACTTAAGCAAAAAAGTTGCCTTTTCCCCTTTTACAAAGAAATTGTTATTACATAGGGCATCAATAACTTAGCCACCAAATAACCATATATAATATGTTGTTTCTTGTCTTATAATTTTCAACATAAATGTTATCCTACATCTTTTTCGTTTTATATTAATTTGCCCATTTCCTGACACTATCCATTACACTCAAATGAAGCCATTTTTATGGTGAATTGTTAAATATTAAGGCCCAAATAACATTAAGACCTAAAGAAGAATCTAGAAACTAAGGGTCAAAGAAAACTCTA
>JBBMKA010000003.1:859052-872111 GCA_037833695.1 Sechiopsis laciniata | reverse complement strand
TACTAAACCAATTACGCCGACCAAAACGAACCTCGGTTCAGTTGTGTTTTTCGAGTGGTTTCGCTCGATTGAATCATTATTCCTGAATATTTCAACGGTTCGGTTTCGGTTCTTCACTCAAACCAAGCCGTTCTTACACTAAATAAATGTGGGCTAAAGATCAAACCATTTTCTTCCACTGTCTGCTTCATCTAGAAAAAAATTACTCCCAACTATGCTGGCCCTTACACATACGATACCTTGGCTTCTCTAAAGTTGTATTTACTAATATCTGTTTATGGGTTATGTTACACAATCATACGAGCCCGGAATCGGAGGCTCCCCTCCTCGACTCAACCTTTCTTGTGCCGCTTGCACGAAGAATCAGCTCAATATTTTACAATCACAAAATAGTCGACTTAAATCTGTTCACTTACCATTCATAGTTCTTTAGCATTTATCTGTCTCTGAAGAAAATCTCCAAAGAAAAACTCAAATACATGAAAGCTAGATGAAACTGCAACAATCTTTCTGTCAGGCGATGCTACTCCAACGAGATCTTAAATAACTAACAGCACACAACACTGAGAATGTAGTACTTAGCAGATAAACCTGATAATGGTACTCACAATTAACATTCAATAACGTTCAAACGACAATGGCCGCCCTGCCCTGCTAGGACGATCGTAAGGAGCTGGTCTGTTCCTATAGCTTCTTCCCTCGTCCCGTGCTGGACCTCCACTTCCGTACTTATCAACTCCATAAGGTCCGCCATCTTTATAATAGCCCCTGTCTTTACTATAGCCATTGACGGGAAGTCGATCAGAATCATTGTTATACCTACTGCTTCCATAGCGATCTCCACCAGGTGGGTACCTGCAGATTTGCCAATATAGTCAGGAATGAGAGGATTGCTTTACTATAAATGCTGCAAGGAAATAATTAAGATGTCACGAGATTAATCAGCTAAACAAACGATATTAGATCATTTTTCTATCAATTTATCATTTCATAGTGATAACTGTTCTTTTCTGAAATATCATAGTGAATTTATAGAAAATATTGGCCAGTACCTGTCACTAACAATACGATCATGACTTCCATATTTGTTGTGCCTGCTACTATCAAAACGATCTCTATCCCCAAAGCGCCCACCACTTTCATAACGATCCTCTACATATCGATTGCTATCTACAGCAAAGCGATCCCCACGATCACTATCCCCTAGTCGAGAACGTGCAAGAAAGGAGTCTCCTCCCCTACCTCGGCCAGTGCTACCACCCACAGAAGGACAATCTCTGGCCCAGTGTCCAAGACGTCCACATTTGAAGCATTCATCTTGCCTCGCAGATCTATCTCCTCCGCCACCACCATAGCTGCTGCCCCTGCCACCACTTGAGTAGCCTCCACCTCTGTAACCATGGTCCATATCTTCACCCATCTTAGGTTCAGCCTTATTCACTGAAATGATTCTTTCTCCAAGTTCCTGTCCATTCATCTCTCTGATAGAATCATCCATTCCCCGGCGATCTGAAAAGGTAATAAACCCAAAGCCACGTGGACGCCCTGTATTCTTTTCCATCATGATCTACAGGAACGCCAGGGAGGAGAGGTTTGCACCAATCAATTGAACAGTCAATAAAACATGTATCAAGTAATTAAACCAGAGCTAGTAAAGTAAATCTCATGATAATAAAATTGTATGGCAAGTGAAAATTTCAAACCTACAAACCATCAAGCATAGTTTGAACCTAGATTATAAAGAAAATTTCTCTAGCATAACAAAAATCAGCATCAAAGAAATGAGGAAGAAGTCACCATAAGAAGATAAATAAATAGCCCAAGATTCACATCTCCTCAATATTCAAATATGGCAGGATTTGAAATGCACTCCACAGCCCAACCACCAACATAAGGTGGTTTTGTTTTGGTATTTAAGATTCCAAGTGACAACTCTCAAAAGTTTGGGGTTCAATGAGCACCAAAGAAATCTAAGAGCATTGGAAACTATACTCATATTGGGCTTGAAGCCCGCCAATACAATTGTGACCTCGTCGAGGGGTATAAAATCAGTACTGAACAATTACCATGATCTAAAAAGGTTTCGAGCTCCAATAACTACCAAGAATAGAGGTAAAACTTCATCGACTAATCATTTAGTAAATATGGTTATAGACACTGCATTAAGAAAATACATGATAATACACTAAGTTGACGACATTCAGCCTATCACATGCTGTATACACGATAAAAAGCACAAGATCAACGAGAGAATTTGTTCAAAGTTTAAATTATAGTAAGTGATAATAACAGAATAAAATTATTTTAACAGTCTGACAACTTACTTTTTTGTTCCATTTATGAAGAACTCATTGCAAAATGTTACATAATTCCTTAACAAAACAAAAGAACCTGCATGTGTTTAGCTCTATCTTCTGAAGTGGGAGTAACGTAGACCTCTAGTCTTGTTTTATTCAAAAGAAACAATTCCATAAAAATTGGCTGCATGGACTTATGTGCAGTCAGGCATCCAAAATGGCACTCGAAGTCAATGTTAACTCAAAGTCTCAAAAGAGCCCAGTTCAATGAGTATGTATATATTCCAAGGGATTCGTTAACCTCAACAAATCAGAGAAACTCAAGAAGTTTATAGTCATTGTGATGTCCCGTGATATATTGGGATGTGATGTGAAAAAGTTGGAGGAATAAATCTCAAAAGAGAAAGATGAATCCTTAAGCAACACATCTTCCCAAGTAGGCAAGGTTCACCATGAAATGGTAAATTTCAAACAATGAAGATGCCAGCATATTCTGTAAATGAGACCCCATTAGTTTGTGGAAAAGAGGCTGTCCTAGAGAACTTGATGACGAGCACAACTTGCATGGCGACCATACTTAACTAGGTACAATTCAACCCCCACTTAAGTTTAAATAGAATCAATAATCGAGGAATTCAAACTCTGGTAACACAAAGTACTGTCAATGAGTACAAAATGAAGAAACTAACCCACCACATAAAAGAAAAACAAAATAGCAGCATTCTTGAACAATCTTGGGGACAACTTCAAACAGCATGAAGGAAAAGAATTAAAACGAATGAATGAAAAACTATAGCTTCATAATTTATCGAGTTGCCACGACCTAATCCATTCCACAAAACTAACTCTTCAGAAAAAACCCAACCGGCAACACTGCACTTAAAGGAACTCAAATGTAGCTTCAGATCCAACTGCGCTGCTGCAGTGCTATACTTAAAAATTAGATATTCATAATGCTTGGTGATAAATGATGATAGAAAACAAAACCCAGCATCAGACCCTTAGAGCTCTGGAAAATACAGATGACAGTAATAGCCACATCAAGGTTCACCGTCCATGTTCACTATGTAGTATCTTAACAAGCTCACTGGAGTAGATAACCATCGATCAGAAAGGCACTCAAACTGTCATTTAAAATTCAGCTAACATCATACACTGAGACAAACATGTCAAACCAAAGGCTACAAAGGCGGTTTGGCCAATTCTTCAGAAAAAAATTTGAGCAGCTAAATCTGACATTGCTAGTACAATTTCTGGCCACATTAACTGCTGAACAGAAATCAGTACAAACAACTTTCTGATCATATCTGGAAAAGTAGGGGACTCCAGCAACTTCATCTCAGCAAAATGAAATTCAAAGATGCAGTGCCCACTAAAAAGAATGAAACGGTTATTCCAAACACTGTACCCTGCAAGCTATCATAAATCTTATGGCGAAAACGGACGCACCACAAACGAATTTTTCATCTTAGAATCAAACCGACAAGTCTCAACACCAGTGAAACTAGCAAATAAGAAACCAGCTATCTCTCATCCCGATAATAATTACAGATAAGGATAGTAAAACAAAGAAAAGATTACAATGAAGCAGACAGTAGTAGTAAGAAACCATCTTCATACAACAAAAGTTTGCATCGAATGATAGAAGGCTACTGTTTTTTTTTCTGAATTTGACGACTTATCAAACCATTTATTTGAGTCAATATGGTGATCTAGCCCAGACCTTCTGCCCCAGATATATCATCTCACATAATAACCACATAACTTTCATCGTTAAATTTTAGTCACGCCATTGAAAAGCAGGTAAGTCAAGGATAAGATGTGGGGTTTTAATAATCATCCAGAGAAAGTTAAAGTTCTCAGATCATATACTAGAACATTAATGAATATCCCAAAACGTTTTCGAGACTTCAGTTTCCTCTTCAAAAACATCAAGGAACGACGAAAACAAGAAAGGCTGGCTTGAGCAGGTATCAGGACATGACTTGTTTAATAGTTCTTTTGGTTTAAAATCATTTATCTGCAGAAAAGAACGACAATTTCTTTTATCCCACAGAACCAACTCGCCGCTGAGTTAGCAAATTAAAGTCCTACCAAACCCCAATCAGCTAAACCACAACAAGATTGAGTTCACAGCCAACCGTATTCCAAATTCCCAGATGACACTACTTTTACTTAACCGGCAGATCTAAACCGAACCCCAATCATATTGGTGCAATCAACTGTACACGAATAGCGAAATCGCTTCCCAAACAGTTCAATAACAGCATCCTCATTCACATGGAAAAAAAAAAGCATAATCAGAAAGGGAACAATCGGAGAAAAATTAAAACATGCCATAAAACAACTGAAAAAATAAAACGTGTTCGGTTAAGACAAATTTCAGTTGCTTCAATTTTCAGTCATACAGATCGAACCACAAACCAACAAGTATGTCAAAAAGGTTAACCTGAGAATCGATAATTTTGCCGAATCGACTGAATGCGTTCTCAAGCTGACGCTCCGTGATTTCCCACGATAACCCACCCACAAATATTCGGTACTCATCTCTCCCAGCCATATCAATCTCCGAATTTCAAAGTAAATAATCACCTGCACAGCAAAAACCCAGAGTAATCAAGGAAATCGAAGAATAGCGTTGAACGAAAATCGACGAGAAACAAAGTTCATCCAATGTTTCTCACCAAATAGAACAATTGATACTAAGAATTTGGAAAAAATGGTGAAAGTGGAGAAAGGGGAATACCTGGTTCGTACGGTTAGGGCGAAATACTATGATCGAATGAGTCCTCGTCTTGTTTATAGAAATTCCTGAAGAACCCTAGAAAAGAATTCGGGAAAATTGACGCGATATTTGTTTCATTTTATTTTTAATTTAAAACCTTCTACAAATTACTGTTTTATTTTCTAAAAATAGTGTATATTATAGTTTTTCAATTTTGTTTTAGAAAAAAAAGGTTATTGGTCTATTGATGCTTTATTAGGAGTTTTTTTTTAAGAATACACCAAATTAGAAAAATATTTATTAGGCAAAAAAAAATTTAGAGTCATAGGCATTAATAATTATACAGTATTATTAATACAAAACATTATACTTATAATATATAATATTGTATTAATAATATAAAATATTATATTAATAATTAAATAATATTGTATAATGAGTATTAATAATACCGTATTTTTAACCATAGATGCAAATATTTTCAAATTTATCTAAATCTGCAATTATTTTGTGAAATTAGACTACCCAACACAATTTCTTTTTTTTATTCACAATATTGAAAATTTTATGCCTTCCTGGACTTAAATTCAAATTTATATCTAAATTAAATTAATTAATATTCAAACTTGGGATTTTTCGTGTATGATAAAAATATATATATATATACATCGTCTTTAGGTTTTGAGTTTAATTTTAATTTGGTTCATATATTTTGAAATTGAACATTTTTTTCTCCTGACATTTAAATAGTGGTCACTTTTAATAAGATAACAAAATCTTTTAGTTACATAATGTAAAGTTGACTAAAATGATGATTAAATATATTGATGAAGTAATTGTTTTAATTTTCACGTGAATTTAATTTTTATAAGAAAATAAATATAAAAGTAGGCATTATTGAAACATAAGACAAAAAATTAAAACTAGAGGTGATATTGGTTTGGTTTAAGTCAAATCGATAACCAAACAGATCCAATCAATTTGATAAAAAGAAAAATCGAACTAATGTCCAATAAAGGCAAAACCATTGATTCAGTTTTCTTCAATTATTAGGTCAAACTAAAACCAATTCGATCCATTTGATTTGACAAAAAGAATAACCGAACTAATGTCCAATAAAAGACAAAATCATTTGTTTTACTAAAAAAAATATCAAATTTTATAATTAAATTAAACAAAAATAGTTAGTCATTTAACAATAAAAAGTTAAACTAACATATATAAAAATAATAATAATAATAATAAATAAATCAATATTGGTTCAATTTGGAATTTATTAGTTTTTATAAATAGAAACCGAACCGATCCAATAACTTTCAGTCTTCTCCAAATAAAAACCAATATGTCCAATGTTATGCGAAAAATATGAACCAGTCTAATGAATCGACTCGATTTTTTGGGTTTACAATTTTTATTATGGGTTTGGGTCTAAAAATTAATGCAATTTTCCTTAAAAAAAATTATGAATAGCAACTTTTTAGAAGAAATTCGTGCATAACAAAGTCACAAAAAGTTTTCAATCACTATAATCTTATTGCTAGTGCCATCGATAATATTCAATCAGTGTAGATAGTCTTCAATTACAAGATGGTGAAGGGCAAAATTGAATTATGCAAAAAATAAACAAAAAAATACATATACACACAAAAGTTCTAGTATAAATGAAATATTTCTAAATAAATGGAGACATATACCACATTCCTTATATTCAAGATTTATTAGACATAATTAAAAGTTTGCAATTTTATTAAATAGTTTTAAGGTTTAGACATCAAATTGAGACCGAAAATGATTGGTGACATTGTTTGTTGGTAATCTAGTTCAACACTTCATAATAACGAATTCAATCCTGAAAAGTTGTCATTCCCTTCCCCACTTGTACCAAAAAAACACCAAAATAGACATGAATCTCAATAGCCTTTTTTGGTATGGGTAATACGTTACCATTCCTACTTATTTTTTGCTACATTAGTGTTTAGAAACTAGAGTTAAAGTATACTCAAAATTTCTACTCTGATAATGTTAATATTAAATTACAAATACACAAACTTTTATATTATATATTTTTTTCACACTCTTTTGTTAATCTCAAGAACGAAATTTCTGAAACTTAAAGATCTACAGAGAGATATTTATCAAATGAGTATAATTTGAGCAAGATCACATTCCGTTAAAACATATTAGTGCTACATCAACTACATTTTGGTCAAATGGGCAAATTGCATATTCCAACCAAGGATGTGGACGGTGTTCAGTTCAATTTTGTTCCAAACTCAAAACCAATGTGTAATTCAATTCGTATGAAAATCGATCAAAACCGAACCAAACTCGAACACGTTGTATTAGCTCTGCTCTTTATCATATACTCAGTAAGCATGCGCACAAAAAAAAAAAGTAGAAATGAACTAAGTTTATGGATTAGAGCTTAAACTGCTTATCTTAAATATTACAAACAACACAATCAATCAAATCTTTATCGAGCAATACTTACTTCAGGATAGATAAATATTTTGGAAATACTTACCCATCTTAAAACCACATATTTTTACTTTTTTAAAAAACAAAAAGACTTTGATTGATGGAGAGAGAAATATTAAAGTGGATAGAGAAATGTAAAAAAGTAAAAATATGTGGTTCTAAAGGTGGGTAAAGTATTTTCAAAATACTTACTCACCCTTAGGCAAGTATTGCTCATCTTTATCCCTCTTTCCATGATAATACTAACACACACACTCTATGCCTTAGTTTGCTTTTCACTCTATCAGACTGTACAGTTTACCTGTAAAATGACACTATCGAACTATTTTTTAAGTTTTACCATCCCATCAGTATATTTCTGACGCCTTGTTCGATCTTGTCCTGTTGCACCAAATCGATGTCGCCTTCGTCGAGTAAAATTCTATAAACTTCCCATTCCCGGCCATGGATCATGTGTCTCCCTATCTCCACCTAAGAACCAAAAAAATGGTTTTTCAGTTAGTTGTAAAAAAAATGTAAGGCTCTATCTTAAGAGTTGGATGATGAACTAGTACCGAAAATATGCTCGTATTGAGATGTTTGAGAGCCAAAGTAATATCGTGGAAAACAAGGGGGCGACCACGGCCAGATAACTCGACAGGGTTGGCTACTAAAAGCTCGGTGTCGGGACCCCTGCTCACCACGGTGACTCGAAGAGGGCGCGTGAGTTCCATTCTTAGGCGGGAACACAGAGCATTTTGCTTGTTTGGATCAACTATTTTGCTGCCATCTGATTGTCTGGTGAATAACTCAACATCACAATTTCCTTTTGAATTGAGATAGAACCGTCCATAAGAAACCTAACCCATCAAACAATCAAAACTATTGTAATCTCAGAAATGAGTAGTGGCAGTAGTCAATAAGAACAACTAACAAGACAATGAAACGCATCCCGAAAAGTATAAGCAAGCAGTTGTACATCTTTTGAATCATGTTAAATCATCAACCAAACCAAAAGTTTAAGTTGAAGAGTTTGAGTAAATTTAATTATACCAACCAACACGCTCACTTGTGGGCTTGGAAACTTGAGAAACATCTTACAAATAGAATTCAATTTTAATTGGAGAGGAAAACGACTCGACAAGAACTAGAACTCAAAACCTTTTGCTCTGATAACACATTGAATCATGTTAAATCACCAATCAACCTAAAAACTTAAGCTGATGGGTTGGAGTAAATTTAATTATATCAACTAACAACCTAATAAGCTAAGTTTGTGATGCATTACTCGAACATAAAGGGCAAACAGATGTTTAAGGTTATCAAACCTTCACTTTATGTAGTTTACTAGTTTACCTGAATGTTGTAATCCTTCAACGTTCTCATGATATCATAGACAAGACCTTTGTGATCTAGACAAAGAAGTTGAACAACGGTGTGAGAACGGCTGATGGTGTTGTCCATTCTGACGACAACCGAGTTTGAGGGAAGACGACTGTTTGGAGGTCCAAACGGCAGCTCCAAACTGAACAATTCTTCAGCAATGGAGGAAGGTAGATATGGTGAACCTCGTGAACATGCAGTGAATTCCGGGCCTGCCAACTCGATCTCACAGCTCATTAGGACATCTGCCAAAATGGTTTTCAGATGGTGCACTGTCTCCTCTTGTCTCTTCCTCGTGTGAAGAAGTTCTCTGATTGCAAGAATTTCGACAAAAAGTTATAATTGTTTGAACAAATGGCTATTATAGAATATAAAAGATAGAAAAAACAAATAATAGCTAGATATTAGGGAGTTCAACTTCAAATTACGATATGAAAATCTTATTCACAACATCAAACAGTTGTGCTAACTTAAGTTACCTGGATAAGTCAAACAATGAGAGATATTACAAGTACAAAATTCTAAATTAAAGAATCATACATATTCAAAGTTATCTATGGCTTTAGCACAATGTAACAAAAGATCTTGGTTGACAAACCTTGTATCGGTAATAAAGAAGAGGTCCATCATTTTTCCATCCGGAGCCGTGGAAACCTTCACCCTTTTGATTGTTAGTTCTAGTTCACAAAGGACCTCAGTCACATCTACAGGGGGAGAAAATATAGAACATGTTAGATAGCATATAAACTAATAAGCAAAGCATAACAATTCGAATAAATGTACCGTGTATCAACAGCATGTGCAACGATCATACAAGCAAAAGCATAACAATTCGAATAAATGCTATTAGAATCCCATTACTGTCCCACATTGGAAAAGTGAAAAGACCTCCAAGTATTTATAAGATAGGTACCTTACATCACCAACTGGTATTGAAATTGATGTCCACACTATCTAAATGCCAATGTGCAATGATAGTATAAATAAACGTTGAATGATGGGTCAAAGAGTTAACCAGAATCCAAAATATTAAAAGAGATGAGCTATCTCCTTGAAAACAATGTGCCAATGTCAGAACAATAACTATTATGAAATCAGAGTTCATTAAAGCTAAAAGTAAATGATTTCATTCTAATCAAATCCAATAACCATTTAGAATAAATTGATTATGTCTCAAAACCTTCCAGGATTTGACTACTTCAAGTTGTTTCATGAATAATATCATGACTATTTGAACTTCGTTTCTTATATATCCCAAGAACTAAAACTTCTTTCCATAAATCTATGTAAGTACACAAAAAAGGTGCTCTGATTCAGGTCAGTAATCTATAATCGTGCAGATCAGTTAACTGAATCATAGACAGCCTAACTAGTAGTAGTACTAACATTTATCTTTTGGATAATAGATTTGGCAGATTACTTCGAAAAATTTAGCCAAAATTGAACATTGAGAACACATCGAGCAGACACTAATGGAACAAAGCCTCTACATAAGATCTAATAATCTTCAAATTAGCATATATGCAGCATAAACCAGGTAGAAATATGACTATTAGAAAAATAAAATTACCATGCAATAAGCCTTTAGGATGAGAAGAACACCAAAACTTTAAAAGAAAAACCTCTGGAGGTTTTTTTATCTCCTTTTCTTGCTGGTAAAATTGTATTCCTGAAGTGGAAAAATAGGAAGGGCAGACTTCCAGCAACCTCTTCTTCAACAAAGGCCACCTGGTAGTTGGCTTCCCCACAACCCATAATACTACATAACACCATATCCCATCGGTCGAGAAATCTGCTCCCAAAAATACATTAAAAAATTAGTCAAGAGTCATAAAAGGGTCAACAAATGAAAGGAAAAACTCATATCTCTAGTTCACCTAAGACTAATAACCATAAAAATCATCTAGAACAGCCCCTAAATATAGCAATTGTTTTGTTTGATATATGTGAGTGTCCAAGCCAACTTATGAGCCGATTATCCTCACGAGACATACCGTCTAATCCTACAATACTTGAATGTCAAGTAAACTCGCAGGAAATTAATTATTAAGTAGATAAACACCGTAAATTGAACCTACAATCTATTGATTTCTTAAGGTCTCGTGACCACTAGGCTACCCATGGTGGTTGGGAAAACCCATATCTCTAGTTCACCATAGCCATAAAAATCAGCTAGAACAACCCCTAAATAAAGCTATTTTTTGTTTGATATATCATGTATGTGAGTTTCCTGCTTACTCCTAACTCGACTATTCTCATTGTATCCGCTAACCCTACAACCTTTGGATGTTAGAAACTAGTACTAAATTACTGTTACTATGGATTCAACTCATAACATTTTGGATCTCCAAAATCTTGTTTGACCACTAGGCTTATCCCAAAATAAAGCTATGTTCTAAGAACAATCAATCAAACTGCTACCAAAGAAGAAAACCCAAGTTGGGATATATCAAAATCACTACAAATCTCATAACCCACCAAATATTTTAGCGAAAACTCCAAGAACAACAGGACAATCATACAAAAAAAAAACGATCAAACAACACAGAAACTCAAGTTCATAAATCATACCTCCTCTCGAAATACTCAACCCAAACAGCAAAACGATCCTACACAAATCGCATCCAAGGCCAGTCAGATCAGGGCAATTCACAGTGATAACATGAGGATCCCCAAGTTTATCAGCAGGAGTAATAACCACAGAATCCTCATACAGAATCCCCATTTTGCTCAATCTCTAAACTCCGATTTCAACCCCGTTTCTTCTCCATTTGAAAACAGTGAGAAAATCCAACTGGGTGGTGTTGTTCTGATTCTTCGAATGGGGCAAATGGATTGTAGATGGCGTCCAAATGAAGTAAAATCTGGAGCGATATACGAAGAAGATATAATCCGGTTCCCTTTTTCCTGTGCTTTTTTCCGCTGGATCTTTATTGATGATCGGTGCTTTTTATCCATTTCAATTTCTCCTTTTCGCATACGAACATTAGTTTTTCCTTTTTGTGTAGGGATTTTTAGTCTTCTCGTTCCTTTTCGTATTCGGCTAATCGAATTGAGATATTTTTCAGGATACTTTCTTTAGGTTAAAATTAAATTTTTGAAGTTTGTTTTATCTTTGGACTTTGAAATGTTTAATTTTAATTTTTAAATTTGTTTAATTTTAATCCTAATCTTTTTAATTACTATATTTTTATAAAAATTAAAATGATTTTTATAATAAATTTAAAGTTAGTATTAATGAAAATTGTAATGTTCATAAGTTTAATATAAGTAAAGATAAAATGTAAACTTGTTTTTAAAATGTATAGAAAAATATGATAATATTTTGGAAAACTTATAAAATTAATTAAATCTATAAAATAAGTATAAATATGATCATATTGTATTTTTTAAGAATAGTAATTGATATTATTGTATATTGTTTTTTTTAAAGAATATTATTGAATATTGTTACTTACTTTTTTATAATACTAATAGTGAGTGTTTATAATAAATAATATTAATATTAATGAATATTTGTAATATAATATTAAAAGTATTATTGATTATGAATGTAAATACATTTAAATTTGTCTACATTTCTTTTTTTTTTTTTTTTTTTGAGACAAACCTACATTTGTAATTAGTTTGGGAGAATAGTCCATTTAATACAATTTTCTAACTTTTTCAAGAAAAATTAATGAAAATATTTTAATTCTTCTAAAAAAAATTAAAATATTTTAATGAGAGTTTATTTAAGTTTTTTTCTTTAAAATTGAATATTTGAAACTTTAGAAAATAAAGTTGAAATTCAACTACCAAAATGAAAAAAAAATTGAAAGTTCAAATATTTGAATTAGACTTAAAAATTTAAGAAAACAATAATGAAATATAGGAGCCAAAATGTTATTTTAGATTTATTTTTTTATTTTTTATATTTTTAGATACTTTTTCTTTTTCGTATTTGTGGGTACTTATCAATTGAGATTTGAAATATTGCCGGATATGACGCTACAATGTTGAAGTCAAAAGAGTGGAACGTGGCTTCCAATTTTCCAATTTTCCTTACCAACCAAGTTTGATTTTTTTGAAAATAATTAGGGTAAAGATATTATCAACCCTTTTTATTTTGAGACAGTATTATTAACCCATATATGGTCTTTAATTAATTCATAATTTATCGAAATTTCTTTCATTTTATCATTCCAAAGAAAATTT
>JBBMKA010000003.1:837710-858876 GCA_037833695.1 Sechiopsis laciniata | reverse complement strand
TTGCACATTCGCCTAAATTACTGCACACACTTCGCTGGATTAAGCATTGATTCGCCACAGCGAACTACTTGCTTCCAAATCACCATTCCACGTCATTCTTATTCCCTTAATATTTTGTGTTGGGTAATTTAGCGAACAGAAATATACCTGGATCGTGCGGTTGAGTGAAGTATTCGAATAGAATTAGTCCTCGTCTTGTTTCAAGATTCGTGAAGAACCCTAGAAAATATATCGAAAAATAAACGCGATATTTATTTTCCTTACTTTAAAATTAAAATCCCTTTTTTATTTCAAATAATAATAATTAAATTTAAAAATCCTTTTTTAACATTTAAGTTGATTTTTTCTAAAAAAAAGTAAGTTGTATTTGTTTCATTACAAGTCTCAATTTAATTATAATTTTTTTACTTGTTCCATTTTAATCTTTATACATTTTCAAATATTTCAAAGCCTACTTCTAAAAGTTTTAGAGAATGTTTTCGTTTTTCAAGAAAATTAATAAGTTTATAATATTGACCAATTTTAAGTTGTCTTTTTTATTTTTCGTTTGTGAACTAAAATTAAATGCTCGAAAACTTATGGAAGAAAATGAAAATGAACAAATATTTTAAAAAACAAACCAATTCAAATATCAAAATAAATTTAAATATTTTTCTCCCTTAAAACAACAATAATAATTGATTTAACCTGCTTGATGAATTTGAATCTCTCACGAAAGTTTTTAACAAGAATGTATGACCTTAAATTATTATGTGTTTGTAAAAAATGGACAGAGCTCAATTGACTTTTTGTATTAACGATTTTAAATTTAAAGTTTTTATTTTTCGATTCTCCAACCCCACACATTATAAAAATAAATAAATAATTATGTGTTTCAAATACTCATAAATAATGTATTCAATTTGAATAATAAAAAAAACCTATATATTCAAAATTTCCACCTTAAATATTATCGAGGGATTAAAAAAATACAAGATTAACATTAAACTTTAAATTTATAATTGTGTATATGTAAATGCTCACTTTAGTTTATGTCTATCCCAACTACTTTTCTTATGATAAAGTGATCATATAATAATTGATATTTCAGTAAATTTATAAGAAATTAATTTATAAATATGTGTTTGCAATTAATAGCTTTTTTTGTTTAGAATAGTTTGCAATTGATAGTTAAACATGGAAGACACTAGTACCCCTTAATTATTGCTCTTATTGATGAATGAAAAATATTTATTAATTAATATTATGTATGATCTACTAATAAAAAAATGTTACAAATTTGAATCTCTAAAATTTATTTTTTATTTTTAACTTTCAAAACTCGAACATGAATGTTTTTCAATTTTATTTCGTTAATATTTCACTTTTAATTTTTAGAAGATATATATATATATTTTTAAAAATATAACAATACGTAACTTTTTATTTATTAGGTAGACATTAATGCTGTCGATATTCTCCGTTGCTTTTAGATAAGAAGATTAATTACGTAATTAAGAAGTAGTTCGTTTACTCGGTAATTCTTAAAACGGTGTCGTATTTTACTTTGAAAACAAATTTCTGACGTGTTTGTCTGACTGAAACGTTTGGCGAAGAGGCGGATGCCACGATGCATACATAGCTTCCACGTGTCGCTTATAAAAGCAGACACCTATATCGATTTACCACCTGTCTTTCACACAACATTTACAATTATACCCTTATGTCGGTTTACCATTTTCAAGCAATAAAATCGTTCTGACCAAAATATCTACAATAAACATATAGTTTTTTGTAAGAAATTATTTGAGCATCTGTCAAAAAAAAGAAAAAGAAAAAGAACCTGCGTTATTGTACTTAAAAATACTTCATTCATATTCACAAATAATTAAAAAAAGATTAGCCAGTAACAACAATAGTTCGAACTAAAAAAATGAAAGATATTGATTATATATAATATATGAAAATATATTATTTTCCATTCAAATGTTTTATTTGCTACAGTAACATTTTTTGCTTTTGTAGGGTAATGAATATTGGAGTTTGTAATTATGAATTTTTTATTTAGTCTATATCGTTTTAAATACATTTGAGTGATAGTTAAAAAAATATAATTCAATTAATATAGTATGTTGGTTTTTAAAATTTAATACAAGTGTGTTTAAACTAAAATTGAAAATTTAAATTTATCTCCATGATTGAATTAGATGTATATATTAAAGTATAAATTTCACTTTATCATACATTTCCTTATCAAGTTTAATAGAGTATATTAAAAAGAATAGAATTTGAATTGCACCATATATATATATATATATATATATATATTTTTTTTTTTTTTTTTTTTTTTTTTGAAAAAGCATCATAAATATAATCTCACAATTAAATGTTATGATTTAAATTCTAATAATTATTTTATAATTGATTTAACAATTATTTTATAGGATTTTTTTTTTAAATCTATAATTATCAATATTTTATATTAAAAAACAAATTTAGCATATATTAATTCAATATAAATTTCAATATTGAAATTTATAAGTGATTTTTTAAATTTATAATTTTTTTAATCAAATTAAATTTGAAATATATTTAAAACTGTGTTGTAATTAAAATAAGTTATTAGAATTTGGTTTTTCAACCAATTTTTTAAAAGAAACAATTTATTACTCATTGTCATTTTTTTTTAATATAAATTAGATGGGAGGGCCAATAAATTCTATGGATTTTTAAGATCAAATTCATGACTAGTTGAAATGAGCTATCACCCATCAAAATAATCAAAACTTTGCCAACTCATTCGGTAATATACTATTTTATTTTGAATGTTTTTATTAATAAACAAATTTATTAAGATGTTCCCGAAAATGGGTGATTCGTAACTAATCGATTTTCTTTGGACAGAATGGTAATTACACCCTATTTCGAACCTATAACAGTCACGAAGACGAAGACCGAAAACACCCCGCCAAACGGCAGACCAAAGCAACACAACCAACAAAATGGCAATACTTCTAACATGCGCATTTATCCTCGCATTGTTAACATGCGCACTACTGCCTTCCGCCACCGCGCTCCGCCGCGGCCCTGAATTTCTCCGCCAGGTAACCGACGGCGAGATAGTCAACAATCTGGCGGCGGCAGGGAGCGAGAGGGAGTTCGTGATGTTCATGGAGAAGTACGGGAAGAGCTATGCAACGAGGAAGGAGTATTTGCATCGGTTGGGGATTTTTGCGAAGAATTTGATCAGGGCGGCCGAGCACCAGGCGCTGGATCCGACTGCCGTGCACGGTGTTACGCCGTATTCGGACCTGTCGGAGGAGGAGTTTGAGCGGATGTTTTTGGGGGTGAGAGGGGGAATTGGTGGAGGGGAGTTGCCGGAGAGGAATCAGGCGGCGGAGGTGACGGCGGAGGAGGTGAAGGGGTTGCCGGAGAGGTTTGATTGGCGGGAGAAAGGGGCCGTGACTGGGGTTAAGACTCAGGTAAATTTGAGTGGAAAGTGTGTGTGTGTTTGTTTTCTTACGAAATTGTGTTATTTGTTAAATTTGGTTTCATAATCATTTGTTTTAATAAAAAAAATTAAGCTATCGATTAAATATTAGAAATATCACCTAACTACAAAAAAAAAATTATTTTTTGAATTTAATGTTATTCATAAATTTGTAAAACAAAATAAAGAAATTTGTCATATTATACTTTTCAAATTCATGCTACTTATTTTTGTTAATGCAAGCTCACTATTAATATAGTAAGAAATACATATATTTATAATATTATTCTTAATGTAGCTTGAGTTGGATTAAATGAACAAATTTTGTTTGCTTAATTTTAAAATTAATCAAATACAAAGTAAATTAAATCTAACTTTTATGATTTGAATTGGGTAGGCTCCACACTTCCAATATACAAAAACAATATAAATAAATTAGACCAATAATTTATGGTAAGGATATGTGGCGTCTTGATTTAGTGGACCATCTAATTTGTGCTCTCCCATTAACTTTTTTTTTTATTATTTTTTTTTTATCAAGACCATTAACTTTCTTTTAGTATAAAGAAAAGATATATATATATATATATATATATATATAAAATTTAGTTCTCTTTTTTATTTTCTATGTAAGAAGTATTTATGTAAAATTCGTTTGGGTATTTGGCAGGGCATGTGCGGATCATGCTGGGCATTCAGCACGTGTGGAGTGGTGGAAGGAGCCAACTTCATAGCCACCGGAAAGCTTCTCAGCCTCAGCGAACAGCAGCTCGTCGATTGCGACCACACAGTTAAGTCCATGCACTAATTTCCAAATGAGAAAAATTTACCAACTTCTATAATACTTACTTGCTATCGAATGGGTCGGTGGCGCATTGATTATCTTATTTGATGTTAATCTATTTCAACTCCACAATTCTAAGTTCGAATCTGAAAATTGGTATTTGAATCTAATATTATTTTAGAGCAGTCTTGGTTTATTGTTTCTCTTTCCTATTAAAGATAAAGTTTCAATTTCTAAATTAGGGGATATTTGTTTGTGGAATTTATAAAAAATTTAAAATAAGTATTTACTCACTACTCTTTAAAAAAATTAAGTTAGACGAGTTTTTATATCTATTTAAAATAATTATATCATTTTTACTATTAAAAATAGTTTTTCATATTTTACTATTAATTTCTAATCATTCTTTTATTATGATTCAAAATAATTCTTCATTTTTAATAATTAATTTTCAATTTATTAAAATAACTCATTTTTAATTTTTCATTTGTAATTTTTTTTTTAATTACTCAATTTAAATTCACATCTAAACAACTTATTATTTCTAACTCATCCAAAAAAAAGAAAAAAAAACTCTTCCAACTAACTTCTCATCCAAAATTTCATCCAAATATCTCTGACACTAATTTTCAAATCCCTAAACCTAATTCCCGAATGGTTTCTCTTCCACAGTGCGATGCAGCAGACAAGACCGCCTGCAACAATGGCTGCAAGGGCGGCCTAATGACCAACGCCTACAAATACCTAATCGAATCGGGCGGCCTGGAGGAGGAATCCACCTACCCTTACACCGGCCGCGGCGGGGAATGCAAATTCCACTCCGACAAAATCGCCGTTAGGGTTTCCAATTTCACGACCATTTCCATAGACGAGGAGCAGATCGCCGCCCACCTGGTCCGCCAAGGGCCGCTCGCGGTGGGCCTGAACGCCATCTTCATGCAAACTTACATCGGCGGCGTGTCATGTCCCTTGATCTGCGGCAAGAGATTTGTGAACCACGGCGTTCTCCTTGTCGGGTATGGCGACGAAGGGTTCTCGATTCTACGGTTTAAGAAATTGCCGTATTGGATAATCAAGAATTCTTGGGGTGAACGGTGGGGCGAGAAGGGGTATTATCGGCTGTGTCGCGGGCATGGTATGTGTGGACTGAATACTATGGTTTCGGCCGTGGTTACGCAGGGTTAGATGTTGGCAATTCTGCCATTGGAGGTGATTTTAGAGAGCTTAGAGTTTACAGATTGGGATTTGATTGGAGGTTTTAGTGGTGACTGGTGACTTTGTGTTTTTTAGGAAGAAGCTTTTGTTTCATTTCTTTGCCTTTTTGCTTTGAATTTATAGAATGCTTGGTTGCTTGTTTGTGTTCTTTCATTAGGGTTTCACTTTGAATTTATAGAATGCTTGGTTGCTTGGTTTAAGCATATAATTTTGGTTTTCTGTTAATTGTTACACTTTTAACACTTTCTAGAGGTGTTTGGACGAGTTTGTTTAAATGTAAATTTAATAATGATTAAAAATGAGCTATTAAAAATAAATTATTTTAAAATGTTAGAAATGAATAATTAAAAATAAGAAATTATTTTACCATTTATAAATGAATGATCGAAATGAATTTTTAGAAACTAAGAATTATTAATAATTTAAAAAAAAAAACTACTCACTTGATTTTTGAGGATTAAGCCGTAGGTCTTCATTTTAAACCGTCCTTAAATTCAACCAATACACCTCTCAATCAATTTAAACTAGATTCTCTATAATTTTGATTAGACTTTTAAGTTAACTTTTTTTTTCAATTGAGATTATTAGTTAACAATTGGGGTACTAGTAACAAATGACTATTTTTAAAAAAAATAAATGATACAATATCTACACTTTTAAAATATTTAAATATATGTCTATTTCGAAAATGGAGGAAGAGAGAGAAAAATATTATACCCTAAATATCCTTTATATTATTTGTTTAAAAATTATCTATAATTTTCAAAATTATTAGAAAAAAAATAATATCATATTCCCACACATTGAGGAGCAAAAGATTCCTTTTGTAACAAATTCCAACCAAATCTTGGTTGATATTTTATTTTTTCACTTTTAAAAGTAGATATTTTATCTTTAATCATTATTTACTTTCCTCTTCGAGCCTTCATGTAATTGTAGATACACCCTCTCCTCCTTCATTTGCATTCTAAACCTATTTTTCTTCGGTTCACAGTCAAACAACTAATAAATTAACCAAAACCATCAATTGAATTGACTTCTAAAGAAGATGGAGGCAGTGAATAAATTCATTCATGAATTGAAGAATTTGATGCTCGAGCCAAGGGTAATGCTCTTTGAGGAATTTCCAACCCTCCGATTTCTCGACAGCCTTGAAATAGCTTGATCATTGGGCTTGACACCATTCTTACTTCCAAAATCAAAATTCGTCTTTTCCCTTCTAATTTACTACTTATTTCTTTCACCATTATCGACTTACAAACTCCACCAAAATTTGAGAAGCTAACTTCATGAGGGTCTATAGTGTTGAGGACCACAACACTCCAAATAGAACTTTATCTGCTGGGTTTTACAAAATCGACAATAATTTCTCATGTTATTCAAATTATGGTCAATTACAATCTATTTGTTCGATTAATTAAATCCAAAATTTAAGTTTTAGACAATTATTTAAACACTTTGAAAGTATAGATATTTATTTATTAAATTTCTTAAATGTAGTCATTTTCCTAATTCACCCTAACAATTGAGGCTCGTTTTGGCCTGTAATGACATGTGGATTGGGTTTAGAAACTCAATTCGGTGTGTTTAATCCTAATCGGGGGATTCACCAAATCCCATCACAACCTCATTTCAAAATTTCTCAATCATCCAACTTCCATATGTATACCCTTTGTTGACCAATATCGTTCTCTCTGTTTGACTCATTTCATTTTGTGTGGCAAATTACATAGTATGTTTTTAACCATTGTGGGGTGTCTTAGTAATTAAGAAGATTTTGGAGAAATAAAAGATGATGCTTTCGATCTACGGTGAGATCATGTATGTCATGGACAGTGGGAAAGTAGTAGTCATATTTGTTAGTTACTGCGAGCAAATGCAGCATGTAATATATTCAAATGTAGGATTTCATCGACGAGTAACTAAACTTTTATACTTTAATGACTTCAACTCAGAAAATTTAGCAAATATTTTATATATCAAGATGGATAATCAAACAGAAGATAGATCGTTATATGGCTTAAAGTTGTATCCTGCTTGCAACGTAGAAGCCATTTCAAACCTGATCGAGAGAGAAATGCAAAAAAGCAACTACACCACGACACCGAACATCATTTGAGGCCGAAATTCAACATATTTAACAACAAAACAATATTGATTCTATATTGAAGTATCTGATTGCCCACCAATATCGTGTATGTTTTTGGAAATGTTGATAAGGCTGGCAATTCTATCCAAACCTTCATATTGATATGATATTGTCTACTTTCGACAAATACTCTCATGGATTTGCTTTTAGTTTTACTAAAAAAGTCTCGTACCAATAAAAATGATTGTCATCAATTATATATTCATGATCTTTTCTTCATCTAACCAGCGTGGAACACTTTATTTGCATCCCAAAAAATGGATGATTACATGGTTGGCCCTTTAGTCACCTCAGTATATGCTTTTCTTCAATGTTGTGGGACTGTAAATTGTTGGGATGCAAACAAAATATCCCACATTGGTTAGATGAGAGGAAGATCATGGGTATATAAGTAATGACAACCATCTCCATTGATATGAGACCTTTTGGGGGAGAAAGCCATGAGAGTCTAGGCCTAAAGTGGACAATATCATATTAATGTGGAGATTCGGTAGGGTTGTCATCCTTAACATAAATTTTGAATTTGTACTTTTCTACTACTTCCCTTCTATAGAGGAGAGCCATGCTAGGAAGGTTTATATGTCAAAAACACTTCTCATATAAGCAATGTTTTTAAGTTTTTGAGTATGATAATGCAAGGCCTGCTTGCTAGACTAGACACAAGATGGATTGTAAGTAATTGTGATTTGCTTGTGGTGTGATTTCATATTGCTTGCTTTGTGTTACTCATTGAATTTATAATGGTCATGGCATCTTCTAGTTGCTGAATATTCATTGGTTTTGATATGAAAGAAACTTTACTCTCATCAGATATTGAATGTTTTATGCCATCAATTTCTTTAGACAATATTTGAAGGTGATACATAGAAGATTACGAAGCAATTTATAATCTTTATAGTCGACATGATAATTTATAACCTTTTTTTTTTCAAATGACATTTATGTTTTAAAACTTTAGTAGGGAGTGCTCTTTTTAAGACTTGAACTACTATGACCTCGTTTTATAACCATTTTGTTTTTAGCTTTTTATTTTTTAAATTTAAGCCTACAATAACTATCTTATCATAGGTTTTTTCTTACTTGGATATCTACGTCTTATCTATATTTTAAGAAACAAAACCAAAATTTGGGAACAAAAAAGTAGCTTCCAAAAACTTGTTTTTGTTTTTTAAATTTAATTAGCATTCACCTACTTTCCCAAGAAAGGATAGATACATTATAGGAAAGATGAAATACATTGAGAAAACTTTGGTAAAAATGAGTTTAAATTTCAAAAATAAAAAATAAAAAATAAAATGATTATCAGACGAGATCATAATAGTTCAAGTCCTAACAACAACACTACCTAATAGAGTAAAAAAAATGTCACTATTGTAATGAGGTATTTTATAGTTTCAAACTACACTTTAAGATTTTAATATAGTGTTAGAGTCTATTAAAACTAAATGAGTATATTTCGTTTTATTGGGCCAAACAACCTCATAATATAAACCAATTGAAATATGTTGTAAAATAGGTAGACTATAATAATAATTAAACAAAAAACAATAGACTTTTTGGTGTTTGAATTACTTTTATTAATTTATAATCAACATGAGTAGTTAGCAACATTAGTTTTATGAGATGGACGTTTACACTTTATAATATAGTATTAGATTTTATTAAATCTATATGATTATTTGCTTTAATAAAAATAAAAATTGTCATTTGATTCAAAATTGATGAACTCAAAATTGGCACCATCTTGAAAAGGTATATTGTAGATCCCACATTTTTTTAAGGTTGATGATCACACATTAAAAATGAATGACTTTCTTAACAATTTATAAGATAGACAAGCTACCTTCTCATCACTAATTAATTAATTTTGAAATAAATCAATATATATTTTTATCCTTATCTACATCTTCCAATTATTATTTTTTTTAGTACAAATTCGCAATGATGCAATTGAATGCTAAATACAGATTTGTGGAAACAATGAAACCATCAAATCCACTCTGGGTCATATTTCAATTAGGGACGGGTTTGGGTGCAGCATGGCTGCACTCGCTGATGTAGTACTCTCATAGCCACAAATTTATTTTTTATTTATTTATTTTTTCTCTCTCTCTTTGTGTGTGGTTATCAAGAGGGTGCAGCCTTCCCTTCCAATTATTGTTGAACTTAAAAAATAAAAATAAAAACAATATACCATTGTCAATATGCAAAAATTAATCTTAAGATTAAAATATTTCTTCCACAAATATTACAACATTTCTGAAAAAATAAGTTTTAGAAAATAATAAAACCAGCTCGCGACTGCGCCGATGAAAAAATGACTATAGATGCTTCGGACGTCGACC
Source organism: Sechiopsis laciniata (assembly GCA_037833695.1). NCBI lineage: Eukaryota > Viridiplantae > Streptophyta > Magnoliopsida > Cucurbitales > Cucurbitaceae > Sechiopsis > Sechiopsis laciniata. Next base: position 848,914 of record JBBMKA010000003.1, on the reverse strand, counting down.
GCCATCTTCTTCCAGCGAGGGAAAGAGAAATTCTCCGTTTGAAAAACTCGAATTGAAATCAACCGGAAAGTGAAATCCTCGACTTCGATGGCGCAGATTCCGAACTTGGATAATGCTCCTCTGAATCTCCGAGCACTCAGGTTCTTATTCCGATCATCGCTTCTTAATTTCACTATCAATTTCTTTCTATTCGTCTCGTCAAGTTTTCATGCTCAAATTTTCAGGGAACAATCTCAGAAGGAGCTCATAAACATCCTGAAAAATGTGAGTTCCTTTCCCGCGATTTACAATAATCGCGAATTTAAGTTTTGGTAGTTTGTTTTTATGGATGATTTAATAGAACCTGCAAGTTTAGTGTATATATAACTGGAGATTGAATTCAGAGGTGTTAATTTGCCAAAATTTTCTTTGAATTTGAATGTTCCTGTTTAGGTTCGAGGAAAGAAGTGTTTGGTCGTTGATCCTAAGCTTGGAGGTTCTCTTTCATTAATTATTCAAACGTCAATTCTTAAGGTACTCTCTTTGTTCACTCGAGGCTTGTTTTTAGCAGTGAACGATCGAGATCGGATACTGGAAGAATTTCTGTGAATATCACATTTTCCTTTCTATATTTTGGTTTCCATCTTTAATCTTGTGAATAGATTTGTGTTTTTATTCAGATATTTCATGTTCTATCTTAAAATGGAGTTTCATTTTTTTCCTAGTGGAAACTAGCATGCCAATTTTTGAATATTTTGAGGAATTTGTGCTGCCGTGATTCAGGAACATGGAGCTGAATTACGACATATTTCATCTGATCCAATTCAAACTGACTGCAATAAGGTGGTTTATCTTGTTCGCGCTCAGATGGATTTGATGAGATTCATTTGTTCACATATTCAAAATGACATTTCGAAAGGACTTCAAAGAGAGTACTTCATTTATTTTGCACCTCGCCGTACAGTAGTTTGTGAGAAGGTAAGAGATGGTAGAAAATCGGAGTCGTGGTCTAATTTTAAATTTTACAAAGTTAAAAAATTTGTTCACATCCTCATATTCGAAGGTGAAATTTAAATTATGCAGGTTCTGGAGGAGGAAAAGGTCCACCACCTGTTGACCATTGGGGAGTATCCTTTATATGTAATTCCATTGGATGAGGATATTCTTTCATTCGAGCTTGATCGTTCTAACAAAGTACTGAAATAAGTTCATTCAATTGTTTTACGTGATATTGCTAATTTTCTTTCTGTGTGCCTGTGCATGGCTTGACATTTAACCTTTCTCCCCCTTTTCGGCTAGGAATACCTCGTTGATGGTGATACTAGTTCACTCTGGCATATTGCAAAAGCAATTCACAAGCTTGAGGTTGTACAATCTTTTCTGCATTTTTTTTTTATTACCTAAAGGATGAAAATCTAGAACTTGGTAATATTTAATCTGTTCATGTACAATGCTGCTGTAAAGTAAGTACATACCTAGTACTGTAAAAGATGCTGAATTTATTTCCATATTCATTCATTCATATTCATGAGTTATTGTGTAACCGTGGGATAATTATTTGGTTGTGTATGCTAGTTTTCCTTTGGAGCAATACCAAATGTGAGGGCCAAAGGCAAAGCATCTGTACGTGTTGCTGACATTCTAAATAATTTGCAAACCGAGGAACCCGTTAACTCAAATGATGTAACTGTTTAACTTGAAGCCATGACTTGTTCTCTTCTTTTTCATTTTCCTTTTCATTTAAAAGTTTTACGAAAGAACTGATTTGTTCATTTTATTTCAGATGGTTATGCCAGAGATAAATACACTCATTCTTTTAGATAGAGAGGTAAAGTTGATTTAAACTCCATATTTACCCTGCAGAGGTCACTATGTAACGTGGGTTGGATTGTGTAGGTTATACTTTTTATATTAGTTTTGTTAGTTTAGCGATGGGTTATAAAAGTAATGTTTATTTCAAGACATGAATAATTGTTTTTGGATCATTAAGATTTGATTTAAATATTTTGTTCTAAATCTTCTTGGTTTCAATGCAGGTAGTGCTAGTTTGTGTATGATATTTGTCTAGTCGGCTCACTTGGCTTTGTTGTTTAGAACTTTCCATTTCTGCTTTGCAGGTGGACATGGTCACTCCCATGTTATCTCAGTTGACATATGAAGGGTTGGTAGATGAGGTGAGTTAATGCATGAGTGGAGCTTTGTTTTTTTTTTTTTTTTTTGCCCCATTGGATGATCACTTGATATTGTTTGACATGAAGATTCTTATGCGGGAAGCCAGTTAATTTTTTGTAACTTTTCCCGCACCAACGCTCGATTATATATTCTTCACAGTACTTGTTATAGATCTCTCGCCATAATTCGAACAGGCTGGGTATATATAACTTGCTTTTGTTTTGAAGTTTTCTGATGTCCTTTGTAGTTTTTGCAAGTGAATAATGGTGCTGTAGAGCTTGATTCCTCAATCATGGGTGTTCAACAAGATGGAAAAAAGATTAAGGTTCCACTTAATTCAAGGTTTATACGATCTTTTGCTTGATATGTTTAGCCATCCTTTGCAGCAAGCATTATATGCTGATTCATCTAATTGTATATTTGTTGGTGTTTTTTCTTTATCGAGAAACTTACTATGCATTTCTTATGCTATCTTTTAGCTTTATAATTCCCTTTACTTTTCTAATAATTCCTCTGATGAATTAAATTTGACAGTTTGTTATACAAGATTGTTGAGGTCAATACTTTTTTACTGCAAAAAAGTTGATTTCTCATGAATTAAAAAAAGAAAAAAGAAAAAAAAGAAGAGGATAATAATTACAAAACACCATAGCAAGATAGTGTTGATCTGGTCAAGTGATTGTGTTATTACTGAATGTCGTAGGATTGAAAAATAAAAATATAATCTAGTTTGATGGTAGTTGTTTATTTTTCTTCACTCTCTCTATCTGACTTCAATTATTTTTTTTAACAAAATTATGTTTATTTCTTTCTTCACTTATAATTCTAGTGACAAGCTGTATAAGGAAACAAGGGATCTCAACTTCGAAGTGGTTACCCAGGTTGATCTAGTCTTATCAACTTTATTTAGTGGATTGTAATTAACTTCCTTTTTCCGTCATCCCTTATTTTAAAGTTTGTATGTAAATGTATTTTTACTCCCTATCTTGAAGTTCCATTTTCTTAATTGTTTTCTTCAGCATAATTGCAGATTCTACGTCAAAAAGCTATGTCCATGAAAGAAGACTATGCAGAGATGTCAACCACTGTAAGCAGTTTATTCCTTTACAGTGTGATTGCCATTTTCTGTATGCTCTGTTCCCACCCAACTATTATGTTGTTATGTCTATGTTATGTTGTATTTGTCCGTTCTCAAAGGCCTGACACTTGTTTGTTTTCCTACTGTATGATAATTTGTCAATCTTCACATCTATTTATAACTGACTCATATAATTAAAAAGAAAAAGCATTTGCAAGTTTGCAACAAATTCTAACTACCGTTCATGTCGAATACAGACGCAGTCTGTTTCTGAGTTGAAGGACTTTGTTAAAAAGCTTAATTCGTTGCCAGAAATTACAGTAAGTATCTTCTACTTTTTTTTTCTTCCTTGAAAACTTTATCTAGGGGCATTTTACGTGATAATGAAATCAATATTTGCCATAATTTCTTTCTAGAGGCACATTAACCTGGCTCAACACTTGTCGACGCTTACATCAAAGCCATCCTTTGTTGGGCAGCTTGACATGGAACACACAATTGTCGAAGCTGAAAGCTATGACATGTAAACTAATCTTGTACTTGCAGAGTTTTTGGACTTGAATTTTGCTTGTTGACTTGAACCTTTTGTTATCTATAATCCTTGCTAGAAAAATATTGAAGGCTTTAATTTTGCATGTGATAATGTTTATCCAGGTAAAAGAGGCTTTAATTATGATCTTGAGCTCGTATGGTCAACTAAAATGCAGAATCCTAGTTGTTGAAGTCTAAATGACAAATCCACTTATCATGTTTGTTGCGCAATGCCCTATATTTCTTGTTTCTTCTTTATAGTACTTTTGAAGTATGATTATGTTTACTTATTAAAAATTAATTATCTTTTCAACTTCACGTGTACTTTTTTTTTTTTAATTTTTAATTTCAACAACATTTAGAGGTGAGGGGATTCGAATTTGTAACCTCTTGGTCACTAGGTCATCATGTCAGATGAACTTGCTCTTGTTGTAGTACATGCTGTTTTTCTTTCTGTTTATATTCTGCCGGTGCAAATTAGTTATTATTTTAAAAATTATTTAGAACGATCCCTTTTGTATTATTTCTTTTGAAAAGTTATTTTGGAAAACTACAACACACACACATATATATATTTTTGGTTTCTGCTCTCTCAGAAAATTTGTTACAATTACCCTGTCATACATTTTTCAAGTAAAAAAATTTCTTCTTTTGTTTATAATAAAAATCAGTTTTTAAGTACAACTTTCAAAGCAGTCCTATAGTTATCTTGAAAAAAATACTTATCTATTGCCTACCACTCATGTAGATTATGTGTTATGTGTTGGTGAAAATATAATAGTTTCCGCCTGCAGATGTTTTGAGTACATTGAAGAACTGATCCATAAGCAGGAGCCTCTTGTTAAAGTCCTCCGTCTTCTCATCTTGCTTTCTGTTACAAATTCTGGTTTACCTAAAAGGAATTTTGACTACTTGAGGTAAGAATTATTCCAGTTAGATTTTTGGTTCCTTCTATTAATTAGGGTACTCTTGGTGCCTTACTTAACTTTTGCTTTTGTAGGAGAGAACTACTTCATAGCTATGGGTTTGAACACATGGGTACATTAAATAACTTAGAGAAAGCGGGATTACTTAAAAAACAGGTTGAGCACTCTCATCTAGATTCAGGAAATTTGTGGTTTACTTTTAAGTATTCAAGATCTTACGTCATCAATGAAAATTTTCAACCATGATTGTTACGTTCTATACCCTGCAGGAGTCCAGAAGCAACTGGTTAACTATCAAACGTGCCCTGCAACTTGTTGTAGAAGACACAAACACACTCAAGTATTATTCTTCTTCATCTTGTTACCAATTGTTTTATAGTTGGATGGTTAAATAATTTCAAGGCACATGCAGATCTACTTGCAGCAACATTTTTGCTTTTAACTTTTACATCGAAGTTTTGTATGTTGGCGATATGTTTTTTTCAATATCCGTGAAAGATCAGGCCAGCTTATGTGCATCTCTACTACTCTCCCGAGACAACCACCTGATCGTACTACATTCAGTTGCCAATGAAACACTTTAGGTGGCCACCATGGATTGAATTGAATTCATTACATCTTAGCTCTCCGAGGCCTTTTTGATTATTATGCCAACCCATAATGGTTAGCAATATGTTGACAATCTGTTTTCAACAATGTCAAAATAATATGTGATCAAATTAACGAGCCATCTGCTCAGTGGGAGAACTATTTTTTAGAGTAATGTCGCCGCTTCACTTACCTTGAAGTAGCTATTTTGTAGTTATATTGAAAAGAAATTAATGCCTTTTGTAATTTAAACGATGTTGAATTTTTTAAAAGCTCCTTAAGCTTCTGTTTTCTAATTTAATTGAAAGTCAGCTTGTTTTGTAATTTAATGTTTCTTCCTCCGTCTTTTAATTTCCATTTTAGATTTTTTCTTCATTTATAGTTTCCAGCTGTGATGAGCTGAAACCATAAGCGTTTTAATTTGTGCTTCATGACTAGATTCAGTAATTGGGATGATTTGTCGTTCTACCGTTATGATATAAAACTGTGTTGAACTAACCACTTGAGTTTTGAGTTAATATTATAATTTGTTTACACAAAGTAATTCTCAAGTCTTTGATATAGAGCTCACCATTCGGCCAGTTAAATTTGTGCTAAAATTAAGAGTGATTTTTTTTTTTTGGTACCGCAATGTCCTTTTTATCATTTTTCTTATCGGGAATTGAAAGCAGGTCTTTGGAAGGCTTTTCGATTGGCAAGGACAATTTACCTCTTTCTCATCTTTAATTTGCAGATGATATAATTTTCTTCTTCTTAGGAGAGGAAACTTCGTTTCTAAACCTCAACCACATTCTTTCTTTCTTTGAGGAGGTGTTTGGGTTGAAGATTAACATATGTAAGAGTTAGTCATTGGGCTTGAATTGTAATTCTGAAAAGCTTCCGATTTGGGCCGATTGGGTGGGTTGTGAGGTGGGCCTTTTCCCTTCTTCTTACCTTGGTCTCCCTCTTGGCCATTTGTTGAAAGCTTCTTCCTTTGGGATCATGTGGTATGCAAAATTCCTAAACATCTCTTCTTTTGGAGAAGCATTTCTTTTCGAAAGGGGAGGTTAACTCTCATTCATTCTATCCTTTGTGACAGCCCCACCTACTATCTTCCCTTTTTAGGATGCATATGTCGGTCGGTTAAAGTATGAAGAAGCTTATGAAGGATTTTCTTTGGGAGTGTTGATGAAGGGGAAGGTGTTCACTGTTCACCTTGTATGAGATGGGAGGTCAGGTGGTCTCTAAGAATTTGATTCTTGAGGGTTTAGTTGTGGATAATTTGAGAGCCCACAACAAAGCCTTGGTGGGTAAATGGTTATAGAGATTCTTCCAAGGACCTGTTTCGCTGGGGTATAAAGTCATTGTGAGTATGTATAGTGCACTCCAAATCGTCTGGGGGTTAAAAGGGGTCATGTCATTTTAAGAAACCCTTGGAAATGCATTATAGAGGAATTTCCTCCCTTTCCTAGTTTTCTTTCTGTCGTGGTGGGGGATGGGATGGACACGTTTTTTTAGGAAGATAGGTGGTTGGGGTTAGATCTCCCCACTCGTTGTTTCTTCATCTTTTCCATTTATCTTGTTTATTGCATGAAAAATCTTAAAGTGGCGAATGTTCTTTTCCATTCAAGGCTTGTTTATGGACTTTAGTCGTTTGCTTCCCAACAAAGAGACTTCTGAGTTAATTAATTTACTTACTTTATTGGAGGATTTTTCCTGTGGTCTTGGTTATAGGGAGTACGTTGTTGGTCCTGTAGTCTTTCGGAAGATTTCTCTTGTTGATTCTGCTATGGGCGTCTTGTCATTTGTCAACTTCTCTTCTTCCTCGAGGAATCCTTTGCTTCTTTATGGGAGTGAAAATTCCAAAAAAGGTTAAGTTCTTTACTTTGCTAAGTGCTTCTTGGTAGGATTAACACCATAGACCGAGTGAGGTGGATGGTCCCTTCCTCCATGAAGCTGACATGCTGCATCTCGTGCAGAAAGGCGGGCAAAGACCTTGATTACCTTCTTTGGCGGTAGATGGCCAGTGGGGTGTGGAACCAGTTTTTTTTTTCAGAATTTGAGTTTGTTTTAGCCTGACAAAGTCTAGAGATATGTTAGTGGAGTTGCTTTCTTCCTCTCCCCTCTGCGAGAACATAGTTTTTTTGTGGCAAGCTAGCGTGTGCCATTTCGTGGGGGCTTTGGGGGAAAGATAATGTATTTTTTTAGAGGAGTGGAAAGATTTTGTGCTGACATTTAGCGCTTCATGAAATTCTATGTTTCTCTTTAGGCTTTTGCTTCTTAAGTTATTTTGTAATTGTTCTTTAGGCATTATTCGCTTGATTGGAGACCATTTTTCTTTATATCATGTCTCCTTCATTTTTTGTGGGCTTCTTATTCTTGTATTATCTTTCCTTCTTTTCTCAATCAAAACTTGAGTTTTTTAAATTAAAAAATGATGATGCATTAATCAACATTTTTTTTTATTTTTTATTTTTTTATTGTTGAGTGAGCAAGGAAGAGTAACTCATTGGTATGAGGGGATCCTATCGTAATGGATTTTTCATTCAGGGGATGTCTAGCGATTGTTGGCATGCTTACAATTGGCACCTCTGATTCATACCCATGCATGTGATCTTTGCTTCAAACGTCTATAATTCATGCATCATCAAATGCCAAAAGTGCTGCTCTACATAGTGAAATGCAGTGCAAAGCTTACCTACAAATCTTTTTTTTTTTTTTTTGCTGTCGATAAATGTTGACTTCTATTTATTATATTGCAGCCCGACTGACATTGCCTATGTCTTTTCTGGATATGCACCTCTTAGCATTCGTCTTGTCCAGCAAGCTGTTAGATCTGGATGGTAAGCCCTTTTTTTTGGGTGAAATGCATTATTTCCTTTGCTTGTTAGTTACACTTTTAACAACGAATATTGTGAAAAAACGACACAATTGTTCAAATTGGCGATCTCATTCTAAGTTTGGATATATTTTACCTTCATTTTTTCAAATTCATTTCGTTGTGTGGATGTATCAGGCGTCCTATTGAAGAACTTTTGAAGTTATTACCTGGGCCTCATTCAGAAACAAAGAGAGTCAGTAAATTTGTCTTTACCATTTTTATGTTGTTTGCAATTTTTTTCCCATTCTCTTGGCTTTATTTTTTGTAATTATGATTTTCTTATCTCCCTCTCCCCATTTTGGTTTTGAAATCCAGGGTGGATTCCTCAGCAGTTCATCTTATGATTCATTGCAAGGGGCTTCAGCCAGTAATGACAAGTAAGTCCCAACTTTGTCGATATGTATGCTGAAGTATTGGTGTAGAACCAATGTGAATGAGATGTTTTTAAAAAAGGTTCTGTCCTGCAAAGAATAAAGAGGCTAGTATTGCTAACAAGAGCATATCATAACTCTTTAAGTGTGTGCTTATGAGTTATGACCACGTCATGGATTCAAATCCCTTCGAATCCTCCTCCCAAATTATTGTTGAACTCAAAATAAAGAGGCTAGTATTTAATATTTAGGGAATTTTTCATGAATAACAAAAAAAAAGGAAAAAAAATTCAATGAATGTCAAAATTTTAGAAAAAATTCAACTATAGCCAAAACTGATTCAACCAAGTCATACTGATGATTTAAATCAAGCCCATTTAAAAAAGAAAGAAAGATTTAAATCAAGCCCACAAAACTGATGGCTTCATTCAAACCCACAAAACTGATGGTTTCAATCAAGTTAAACTGATTGAAAATAGTTTAGTGAAATTGATTGAAAACAATAAAAATTAAAATATTTTGTTATAATTAAAATAGGGATTTTAGAATTTGCTATCTACAAAAAAATTCCTAATATTTATACTAGCATCAGCTAGCCTTGTAACGTCCTAACAAAAGCAACTAATCCTTTGAGGCCATAACCTCTAACTGAAAATGAACTAATCCCAACGGTTACAATTCTCTAAAAAACAGAAGAAGAGGATCGGCCAAAATATAGAAAACCAGACAAAGCAATTACAAGTGTAGTCACCTTATAATATCTTATACTGGACGGTATTATTTTAAATCACTTTTTAGGAAATGAAAAACATTTTCATTTGTTGAGATATGCAATTGGTCAAAGAGTTAGAATGTCTATTTAAATGCAAAAAAGTAGAGTTTTATTGTTTAAGAGGTGAACTTCAGTATCATTGATGATATATGTTGTGAATTTATTGTGTTTATCAATATGTGATGCTTTGTTGTTTATAAAATTATTGTGTACCGAGGATGTAATCTTTCATCAATCTTAGTTTTCCTCATAAGGCACTAGTGCTGATTTCATTGATTTGGATTTGACTTTTAAACGTCTCAACTTGTCATAGAGTGACGGATGGAAGGCGCACGGTTGTACTCGTCGTTTTTATTGGAGGAGTAACATTTGCTGAGATTTCTGCCCTTCGATTTCTCAGTGGTCAGGTATGGAATTAACTTATCCATTAAATTTTATTGTTCTGGTATGGTTTTAGAAAGTTTGATATAAATAGTATACTTGGGAAGTTTATTTCCTAAAATAAAGAAATATTAAAAATCGTTTTTCTTTCGAATACCAGTTAAATTGCACGACTCTTTTTCTTTTTTTTTTTTCCAGTTAAATTGCACGACTATCATGCATCTATAACTAAAGACATAATTGATATTAACATTTCATTAATGATAACGTCTTACTGGAACCATCCCCCTACCGATCGAAGAGAACAAATCAATGGTGTTCCATGTTTGTCACTCTTTCGGTTATAACTTTGTAAAGATTCTGTATAAGGGTCTTAGGGTAATTAAGGTGGAATGAGTATCCCATAAGATTAGTCGAAGTTTGCATAAGCTGCTGATTCAGACACTTGCACATAAGGAAAAAACTAATAAATACAAGAAAAGGAAAAAAAGGAAAAACTTAGGGAAGTAGGAGAAGCAGAGACTGGAACACCTTATTTGGTCATTTTTGGCTAAGAATAAAGGGTGACTGTCAAATACAATTAAATTTATTCTAACCTATGAACTTAAATTTTTTAGTTGATTAGTCTTTGTGTCCAAACTTTTATGAAGTCGTTTCCTCTTTATTTAATGTTGATTTCTGCTTGATGAGCATTAGGCTATAAGTGGGGGGATGAGTATTTGGTTTGTTGATATAATTAAATTTAACTCATTCTATCAATTTAAACGTTTGGGTTGATAGATGATTCAATACATAGCTTCCTATACGCTCAACCCTTCTATTTTTGGAAAATTTTTGATGCATTGTTTTCGGTATATGTTTATTTTTTAGGGCTCTTTCCCTTCTGAAATTCTGATTCAATTGTTTTCATCTTGCAGGAGGGAATGGCGTACGAGTTGATAGTTGGTACCACAAAGATTGTTAGCGGCAATACCTTGACTGAAACATTCATGGAGAAGTTAGGGTAATTGCGAATTTATCTGATTTGATCTGCAAGAACGGAATATCAGCTATTGGTTTGTTTATTAGTTTTGAGCTCAAACCTTTTTGGTTCAACACTCAATAGAGTGTTGGTTTGTACAAGTTCTTGCAGTAATTTATCCTCCAAAAATGACCCCAAGAGTGTAAAAGTATCTTTCTTTCTTTTTTGAAACAAGTAAAAGTGTCTCTAATTTTCTATGGTTTCTTATTCCAATTGGTTAAATTAGAGAAAACAACTCTTAGTTATGGAATTTGTGTAAAAAGTATCTCTATTTTCTGTGGTTTCGACACCGAAATTGACCTACGATGCTTGAAAATGTAATTGAAAAAGGAAAACAAAACTTTAATATCGACCAATCGGTAAGTCGGTTAATTTATTATAAAAACATATCATACCATTTTTTAATAAAAATTTGAAAATTAATTTTAAAAAATTGGTCATACCGAATAATTGGAACATGAAGATATAAAAAACTTAAGAAAAAAAAAAAAAAAAAAAAAAAAAAAAAAAAAAAAAAACCCCCCC
>JBBMKA010000003.1:785048-800987 GCA_037833695.1 Sechiopsis laciniata | reverse complement strand
ACTTTCTATGTTGGATTTAACTACCCAATACAAATTGGTCAAATAAATAAAAATAGCAAATTTAAATAAGAAATAAATAAAAAATGATTTAGAAAAGGTTTGTTTTGCATGGAAATTGTGTTGCATGGCAAGCTAAGATTCTGAACATTCTTGGACTAATGAAACAAACTTTGTTGATGAGCTTGATGAACTTGCCTCAAGGAAGCTCCATTGAGGGAAAAATCTCATATATTATTTCAGCTACCAAATTAATGATCTTTGTATCAGGAATAAGTGTTGACGGTTTGTTCACATCATCATCTTCATTAGGGTTGTTTTGGCTATCATTCTTATTTCAGCTACCAAATTAATGATTTTTGTATCAGGAATAAGTGTTGACGGTTTGTTCACATCATCGTCTTCATTAAGGTTGTTTTGGCTATCATACACCATTGCAGAGACAAGGTCATATTGGCATTCTCGATGGCTCCATGTGCTAGCGTTGACTTCAGAGCTCCCTCCAAGCGCTTCACCCCTAGACTTCGTAGACTGGTCGGCGAGACCACCGTATTGAATATTCGTAGCGCAATATAGAAGACACTTTAGTGACCGCGGTTTGAGCTTCCAGAAAAGCTTGTCTTGTCCAAGAGTAAGAGTGAGAGTAGTACTGGAATAATGAGCGAGTGCCTCCATATTCTTGAATCTCAGATTCTTTTAGTTGCCTTCTCAAGCCCAAATTGCAGTATTCTGCCTCTGAATCCCAAAAGGTCTGGTCTTTGATTCTTGTATACTATCCATCTTTTCCACTGTAAATTATATGGTCTTTGATTTCCTACATCATTGCAACACAATCAAACTTATCGAGGGAAGGGAATGATAATTGAAGGGTTCGCTGGTGGTCAGGCAGGTTTGGAAAACCAAAAGGTTATGAGTTCAATCCATGTAGCCACCTCCTTAAGAATTAATTCTCTACCGTTTTTCTTTGACAGCCAAATACTGTAGGGTCAAGCGGTATGTCTCATGAGAATAGTTGAGGAGCGCGTAAGCTAGCCCAAACACCTACAGATATAAAAAAAAATAGAAGGAATCCCCAACACTCACTCAAGAATCTAACACTTGGGAATTTCTTTTCCATCTGCATCTGCAGCATCCAAATCCAAATCCAACGCCAAATTTTCTTCACGAACAAGACGATTACTAAACCTCCTATTCTTTAAAATCACTTCAGATTCCTTCATCAGATTAATGTACTTTCGCCTAATTCTCAGTATGGGGTGCCTCTCAATAGAAGACTTATCACAATAAGCCTCTTTAAGAACAGCAGTACAAGTCTTGTTCTTTAGAGACAAGTAAAACATATGAGGATGTCTCTCAAATGCCTTATGAACCTTTTGAGGCAAACCCATATACTTTTTAAGGCAAAGAAGCTTCTTCCTTTCAGCCGAATGCTCAACAAATAAACTAAACAATTCATGAAGAAACCCCAACAATCTTTTCTCAGCTATATCACTATTTGGATCCAAATGACAAAAATCACTATAAGGAGATACATAAGGAAGCTTCTGAAACTCCATTAACCAATCCTCAATCTTCTTCCTCAGCCTTAAACCCTTTGAAGGGAAGAGTGGAAATTCAAGTGGCTCCATTGTTCCACCAGAATAAACCCCTCTTTTTATACCATTTTTTTGCACAACAGACATAAAATTCTCATCACATTCCACAGCTAATCCCTCTAACCCATCTTCCATTTTCACTAACCTAAAAGACCCATCAAGATTAACATCAGGACTACGCAAAAAATCATCAGGAATCCCTAAATACCATTGCATACCTTGGATTATCTTCAAAGGCAGGGCATGATTCTTACTCATCAATATGAACTTCTTCAACCTGCAAATCAAATCCTCCCTGCAATTCTGATAAACCCTTTTCTCTTCAGCATCAATCTCCACAGCTTTTTGGGTCAATTTGAACCATGGATGATTGTACTCCGGACCTGTGAACTCCTCGAAAATTGATGGGTATTGCCTCAAAAACCTAGCAACGTTCATGGACACGCCCATTTGGGGGCCTCGCTTTGAAATGGCGGAAATTGGGATGGAGCCATCTGGGTTTTGGGCGATGCAGTTTTTGAGAGAGATGATGGATTGGAGTTCGGTGGATTTGAGGATGTGCTCGATGGAATCATAATATGAATCTTTCTTCCATTTCATGTAGACATCGACATAGCTGGATTTCTGTGTGTAGGAATAAGGGGGATTTTTGAAGTTGTGAAAGAGGAAGAGAAGGGGTTTGTGGGGGATTTTTTGAAGGGTTTTGGAGGCGGGTTTGTTCAGGAACATCGCTTTGTTTCAGGTTTTGGTGATATGCTACGACAGGCTTCCTTTCAAAGCTTCAAATTTTGGCGAACCTATTTAATCACCGTCATAAAAATTTTATCTAGGAAAAGTCATTAAGAATCTATCGATTAAAAAAATAATAATTTATATTTAAAATAAATAAATTAACAATAATTAAGAGTGAAGATTTGAATACGTGACCTATTATGTATTAGGTAGTTGAGTTCAGTTTTTGGAAATTTACTCCCGGCAGCATATTCTATCTCTTGTATTATATTTGCACCACAATTTTTAAAATAATTCATAACACATTGATTTCTATTACAATGATAGAATGAGTTTCTGACTGATTGTAATAGAACTCAATTTTGATTTCCGATTGCAAATGAATTAGTTTTGATTTTGTGCTATAGATTGAAATACTTTGTCATTTTTTATTATACATGTAATAGAACTCAATTTGGATTTCCGGTTGCAAATGAATTAGTTTTGATTTTGTGCTATAGATTGAAATACTTTGTCATTTTTTATTATACATGCAAAATCCCTTTGCATACTAAGAAATGTTTATGACGGCTTAATTGGAGAAAAAAAAAATTATGTGGAATAGCTCTATTGACATAAATGTGTATTTGAATTCGAATTTACTACCTCTAATTGTTGTTAAAGTTATTCTTAATTTGAGATGGGATGAGTTGCAAATGTATAAAATTGGACGATGGTAGATTGACCAACTTTAAAATTCTAATTGGTCAACCCAACTCATTTCTAAGTGTATATTTGAATTGTGACACTTTGGATTCTTAAATGAATTCGTTTCATTAGTAAAATAAATGTTAATTTTTTTAAATATTCATGACTGTCTGAACCAACTTACGTTGACTATTATCACAAGACATCGCCTAACCTTAGAAATTAGTTTTTTATAAGTTTTCTTGAAATCCAAATGTTATAAGTAAGTAATCACCGCAGATTTAACTCTTCATCTTAATTTTTCAAAATTTTCATGATCGTTAAGACACTCTATGATAGTTAAAAATAAATTTTAATTGGAATCAAATATATCAATGTTTTGCATAACCAATATGTCTTTGGTTCGTAAAGATTTGATGGGGTGAGATTTACACTTTTTTAAGTAGGTGACTACTATGACATGAGCTCATTTTCTCCAAACTCGGTTATTTTCATGGTATTTCTTGATTACGAGACCATGGTTTTATTGAAAGAGCCATAAAAAGTCACATCCAAAACAAAAACATTCATCCAGGATTGAGAATAGATAAGTATTCATCTAGAATGGTTGATATGTACATAATAATGTGGTTTCAAATGATAATATCCTGAATTCTCACCATATTTACAGGGTAGGTCCCTCCTAGCTAGAGCCGGATAAAGGGGGCAAACCAAACAAAAATATATGATATAAGATTAGATCAGCAGCTACAATCAAAGAATATGCTCTCTATGTATTAATAGTAAATATAATAACTTATGTGAAATTATTTACAAAAGAATTAAAATAGAAGAGGATTTAGCAATCAGCTTTTGAAGCAGGAAAAAACCCAGAAGAAACTATCATCCATTTTTCTGTCAGCAATGTGCCAAATCTAAACTCAGAAGTTCCACCATTTCTTCTTCTTCTTCATGTAGGAAGTTGGGATTTCTGAAAATCAAATAATGTTATTTTTTTAAGAGGGATGGGATGGGAAGAGCTATTAGTCAAAGTGAAAAATCAAATCTTTTACTCTTTTAACTGTGGACACATAAATGAGTACAATGTATCATTTTTTTTTTTCATGATCCGACTTGGAGCTTTGCTCCTCTAAAACCGGGGCATCACTGGCCCATGCCTAGACTCGTTCCTTATAATTATTATTTGAGTTCAACACGTGAAGCGGGAAGATTATCTAATCTTGGTCAAAGGTGTATGTCTTAATGAGTTGAAATATAAATAAGACAAAAAAAGTATGGTACACATGCAATGGTTAAGAAAACATTACCTCCTTCGGGATATATTGAATTATAGTGCACCTCAGCCCAAAAGCTCAAGAAAATAACTGCACAAGATAAAGGTGGTTCATAAGCCTCTTTAAGGGAAAAAGAATCTTGAAAGAGACAAATAGTCTACTTGGGTTAACAGTAACACACATAGGTGATTTAATGGCACAATAACCTAAAAAGAAATCAACAATTTCAGGAGACAAAAGTTCCAGATTGTTAAAAAGAGTTGTCTAGGAATCTTACTTCGATTGGACTTTTGAACTTTTGGAAGTATTTCAATTGAACATGTATCCTTGAATGATGTTATCACAAATATCTTAACTCCAAACTGCAAAAAAAAAAAAAAAGGTAGATTACATGTTGCTTTTCCACAAGAAGCATTGCATGGTAATCCAATATAAGTTGCTCAAAAAATATCTTTTTTTTTCAACTCAAGAGAATACACGGTCGACTCAACATATTTGAAAATTTTCGTTGATACAACAGAAAAGAGCGTTCAGACATCAGAATTAACACTAAAGGATGTTTATATCATGTGTGATGTGCCAATTCCTAAGATCTTTAGGGCATCTTTTTCTAATTCTTAAATATCTGAACCCACATTCAATACACAAATATATAATCCACAATAAGAAGGAATATAGCAATAATACCCAATCTGCAGCAGCTTGCAATGTAACATGATCACCCCATTCTCCTTTCCTGATTCATTTAAATAATGAGAGATGAGCATCCAAGTAATAAAAACAAAAATATTTTCTTAAAGAAAAAGGATCTCATTACTTGCTCATCTTCGTCAAATACTCGTCGTAGGCCATCGGAACATAACCCTCGTATATTTCTCGACAATACTTTAGCTGATGGCATCAATAAAGTGAAAAAGGTTTCAACGCATTAATACACGAATAACTCTAGTGTCAAGCCTTTCATCATGTGCATAGGAGATGGTAAAGTCATACCTGTAATATAATTTGTTCTCTCACGACATCATGATGCTCTGGAGATCGATATAGTTGATCAGATAAAGCACGAAACTGAAGTGATGATACATTAGTTAAGGCCAATCCAACAAGAACTTTATACACAAAACGAAAACTACCCACAAAGCATCTATTCGAATTGTAAAACAATAACAACCTGACAGTTGCCATCTCCCTGAACCTTATTCTCGATCAGCTCATACAACTGCAATCTAGAAAAAGGCCAGAATGTTCAAATATCAGATGCTTAAATCAATTGCATCAAATAAATAACGATAACCCATGAACTAAATACTATAAACCAAATTTTTATCTCAGAAAATGAAGAACAGAGAACTAGAAAGACATGTTTAAGGCATTGACTATGTGCTAGCCAGACATGTTTACAACATTTACTATATGCGCTAAGAAACTGCACATCATAGAAAGCAGAATATGAAACTCTAAAGTCTTCCACTAAACTCTTTGAAAGGAAATTTGTTTGAATGGCCAACTTCTAACGATGTACGAATGTGAAGGGGAAAATACACCAACTACAAAGAAATTTATGCAAAGAACCTTTATGCGTGAATCAAAATTTTGTAACAGTTGGTTAGCTGGCAAAGCAACCACTAATTCTTCAAATATGTTCCCTGAATAATTTAAAGATGAGTTGCTTTTCTTATTATGAAGTAAATTTTCAGAAGAAAAAGAATCAGAAAACACTTGGTTCCCATATTAGAGACATGACGAAAGCAGGCATCCACTATATGCTTCATTCGTTCAACTACATTAAATGTATGATGGAACATGTACACGACCTTTCAAGGAGCCGTTGATGATCCGACATCTCTTCGTCAGCGGAAGGTATCTTCTCAATGGTCTTGGGAACATGCTGCAACATAACAGAAAACAAATCTGCATTTTAACTCTTCTCTCGTGTAATTTCACCTATCAACGAAATTGTTTCTTATCCTAAAAAAAAAAGTACTTACCGGAACAGGAACAATTTGATTTAGTCTTTTTCCCACTTCGCCATCAAGTGTAGACTCGTCCATTATTTCCAAGGAATATGCAGACCATTCATCTGCAGAAGGATTATCGACTGTGTTGTCGTGATGCGAAGAGAAATTCCCCATTTTATCCGCCTCGTTATCTCTCAGATCATCTGTCTCCTCAACGCCGTTAACAAGGGTTGTTTTCTGATCACCATCAAGCCCTATTTATAAGGTTGAAAATTTATCATCAATAACTAAAACCTGAAGACAAACTGGAAACAGAAACTATCAAATAACTGATGACTTAACAGTTAACACTACCATGAGGTTCATGCCTAGATGAATGACCAAGCCAATCCTGTGCAAGAACAGATGCTTGCAAATAGTTTTCCCCAGAATCAGATACGCCAGAAGCTTCTATGGAATCAATTCTAGATATTTCTTCTTGAAAAGCGTGTGCTATAGCCTCGTCGTTCTCCATATTCAGATTACACGGCTCATAATAACCCTCATTGACATATTCCACTTGATTATAACTAGGGTCAAAACTATATTCGGTAACGGTACCGCACGAACTGTCATTTGTAAAGGTACAAACATCCAAAAGATGAAGGCCCCATCTCATAACATCAGGATCAATTTCATACGTTGCCATAAATAACACTGTAAAATGCACGATGAGCTTTGGGCACTATTACATCTGATTAATCTTGCAAATACCCCTAATGGAATGTTATAACTGAAATAAAGAGAGAAAAGAAGACGACTGACATCAGTTTTTACCCACAAAAAGAGAGCAAAAAAATACCAGCATAAAATAATTTAACAATCCAATATTTCACTGTTTAAACTCAAACCTGAAATATACCATTCATGCAAAAGGTGAAACTAGGGGTGTACATCGTCCAGGTCGGATTGGGTTAAGAGAATTTTTTGAATCCAATCCATCAACTCAACCCAACTCATAAACTTTTTTGGATTCAGTTTGATAATCGAGTTGTATTATTTCATTTTTCTTCAAAGTGTCACCCATAAATCATAGATACGTAAAAAAATAAAGAGCATAATATTAAACTTGAACCGAAGAATAAATGTTTATCTCATTAGTGCATCCACCCTACTAATATGCTAATAACTTTTCTGGTTAGTTAATTTTACACAAATATATAGTATTATATTTAGTTTGAGATGGGCTAGTTTGAACGAGTAAAACATCGACTAACCTGAAACCGACCGACCCGACCTAGAGAAAATTATAAAATTATAACACAACCCAAAGAAAATTATAACTCGACCCAACCCTTGCGGTTTGGATTGAATAGTCTGGGTTGTTTCCCCTAGGTAAACGCAGATATCTTAAAGGAAAATTAATCACAAAGGCAAACAGCAAGAGGGGAAATTTTGAAAAACCACACGTGAAGGATGGGGCAAAAATTGTTATCCTTAGCTTTAACGATCAAGAGAAGAAAATACGAAAAACAGATGAATTATCCAAATAACACAAACAGAGAAGAACCCTAATTTGAAAAGGCGAAATTCCAAGGCGTGCACTCCTCAAAATCCAAAGGAAACCCAAAAATCACGCAAAAGGAACACAACAAGCCACGAAAACGATCAAAACAGAACCAAAATCCGTCTACGAAATCGAAAGAACAATCACCAATCTGGGAATCTAAAGAATGACTTGCAGAAAAAGGAAAGATCAATCAGCAAAAAGAGATAAGGTTTTTCTGTACATACAAACAAAGATTCAGTGGACCAATAGATGATGAACTGACGAACAAATTCCGATTCAGAAACGCAATGGAAATGGATCAAAACAAGAACAATGTGAATTAAGAATTGAGATTGAGAAATTTTTTTGAGAATTTGTTCAAAGCGTCCTTTCTTGAAAATGGAGAGGTTTGTTTGTTTGTCATTAGAGCCGCTGTTTTGGAATTTGGAACTGCCGCTGTTCAGCGTCCGCTACTCACTACCGGCTGAACCGGTAAAATTGCCACGTGTTGCTTTCGATTTTCTCGCCACGATTAATAACTTTGATTAAGTTTTGCTCGAGGTTTTGCAAACCGCAAATAACTGTTTTTTTTTTTTTTTTTTTTATAAACTATCATTATTTTAGGTTTAGGTTTTTAGTTGTACTTTGAATTTATTCTATTTTGTTTTAAAAAAATTTAATTTTTATTTATCAAAATAAGTAGTTACCATCGATTGTCTTACGCTATTTAACTAATCTTAATAAATATTATGTGTTTAATGAACAAAAATTTATAATCTTCCACCTTACTAGTTACTATTTGATTTTTTTTTTTTCTAACAATATGAGGTGAATTTCTATGGATATACATATTTATGTCAGTTCAATTAATTAGGTTTAGGATAGTATTGACCTTGAACTATAAATTAAATACTTAGAAGAAAAAAATATACAAAAGGTCAATATGAAACAAATAAAATACACGTGTTTACGATTTATTGGGACACGAAGCTTAAATATTTTGTTTTATACGTGAAAGCAAATAACTAGAAATTTATCATATAATTTATTAACAATTGATGGGTTTTTTAGTTTTATTAATTGATTGGTTCATTTTCTTAAAAAATTAAAAAATAAAAAGAAGGATTTTGATGGGTTCATTTGGGCATGTATGGATGATCAAATTTTTAAAGACTGTAAATTAGATTTCATTTTATTTAATATTTCCGAATGCATATATTGTGAAGTGATGCCAATTGTAATTTTAATGGTAAATATTTACACTTGTTCACTTATTGATACTTCAACTATGATCAAGTTTCAACTCATTGATGCATTGAATTTGATTTATTGCTGTCATCATTTCTAAATATTCCAATTAATGGGACACCACTAAAGTCAAGTCCCACAAATTCAACATCATACATTCTCATATTCATACAGTGAAAACAAAGGCAAGGAATAATAAGAAAAAGTTAAATAGTTTATCAGATGTATACTGAAAGTGATTCAAATATTCATATGATACAAATGAAGCACCAAATGAACAGTTGACATGTCAATTTACTTTTCTTTTTGTGTCTGCACCTATTGAATAGTTTAGAACATTAACTCAAAAGCCCAAGACTTAGGTTTCGAGAGTAAGACTGAAACCATCACGTCACTAATGCAATAAGTCATGTGCAATTCTCGGTTTTTTAATTTAACAACATTTGAGATGACAAATTTAAATCCATAACTTCTTAGTTACTAAGTTATATAACATGTCACTAGACTTATATACTTGTTGATTGCAATTCTAGATTCTTGGTTTGGATAAAAGTTTAAAGAACTCAAAAATATAAATATGTTCAAATTTCTAGATTAAAAAGTGTTAAACTACGAATTCAATCTTTAAATTAGAATACCATTTGAAATGTTCCGGTGCCACAGCCTAGGGACGGACCAGTGGTGCTCCAAGTATAGAGGAGTAAAGCTCCGATTTCTCGGTTTTCAAAAAAAAAAACTGTATTTAATAAATCTTTGAACTTCAAAAAAATAATAAATAAATAAAATAATTGCAGAAACCACCCCTAAACTATAATATTTGTAACAATTATACTTTTAAATTTGATCAATTATATCCCTACAAGCACAGCAAAGTAAATATATTAATAGTGTAATTATTACAAACATCAGGTGATTTGTGCAATTTTTCATAAAAATATATTAATTTTTCAAACTTTAATAGTATTTCCAATAAACTCATGAACTTTCAATTTTGTATCTAGTAAGTCATGCATATCATCAACATTTTTTCAAAATTCAAGATTCTATTACACTAAAAAAGTATTAAATATGAAGTTTTATTTTATGTTCAATTGATTCGTTAATTTTAACGAAAGGTTGAAAATAACATAGATTTATTTGACACAAAATTAAGAGTTCAAAAACCTATTTGACCTTTTTAAAGTCAAATAACCATACACTTTATGTCCCAAATTGTTAAAGTGAGCTTAAGCTCATCCAGAAATACTGAAGAAAAAAAACGTTATAAAAAAATAACATATTATTTTACTACTAAACATTGTACCAAAAAAATATACATATTTCTCGAGCACCATCCTGTGCAAACTACATGACACACCGTGTACTAAAAAAAAAAAACTACATGACACACCGTCAGTTAATATATATATATATTAATTTTTTTTTTTTTTTTAATTCGAGAGAGGGATCACAAATTCTACTTAGAGAGCCTCCCGTGGATATAGCTAACACATGGATAGAATTAAAATAAATTACCACCAATCAAAATAATCAACGCGTCACCAATTCATTTGATAAAAAGGAATGTCATGAAAACTTCAAATATATTTCACAAGGTAAGAATGAGAGAATTTTATCAAATCATAAAGGCGTAATTTTAACTTATAAAACTATAACCAAAAATTTGTAATTTCAACTTTATCCTGTGCCAACATTTGATAATACAAGAGGCTCAATTCATTTTGTAGTAGTGATCCAGAGAAGCCATACAATAAGGGGGATTAAAGTTATTTTTTTCAGCTATAAGATAAATTAGAGATGAGTACTGGTTTACTTTTCAAAAAAAGAAAAGAAAAAAAAGATGAGTATTAGTTTGTTTAACTGAAAAAACACACCTTAAGAAAAAACATTGTGCTTCAAGCAGCACCAAATTCCCTAAATTTCCCCAGTATATGTGGTTTCATACAAAACTTACCTCACATTTAGGAATGCCATCAACTGGAACAACCTTGCACACATCTCCATCTGACCATCAAATATATCAAGATAAAAGGTAGCTTCTAATTTCAAACCAGCAATCCTAAATCCGGGTTAAGATAAGAACTATTTGTACACGTTTCAAGACCCGGTCCGATATAAGATAAGCTAAGAGATAGGTGAAGTTCCAAAATTTCAGGATTTCTTTCCAGTCAAATCTTCAAGTGACAAGCTTAAAGAATCGAGAGAACCTCTGCGAACTTCCTCACCACGAGCAGCCAAGAAGTCTTCAACGCTTCCTGGCTCGCCGAACCACCCAAGATGGTCTGCTATCAGGTGTAGATTGTTGCATCCACTGCACCGTGCCACTACCACGCCCTTCTCGTATGATTCGCGACAAACTGTCTTGATTGATCTTGTCTCACAGACTTTGCAAGTGAACATCATGGCAAGGTCATGCCTAGGGGATGTTTTCAAGTTTGAGAGAACAGAATACTTCACAGCAGAACTATCATTCTTGTTTTCATGAAGGGTATCAACCGAGTCAGTGATGGGGCTCAACTTATTGTCTTCATTGTCTTTAAAATCCCCTGCGATTGCTGGACTGGCCACGGTCTGATTTCCTCTTCTCGAAAGCCTATCCCTGGTTGAGAACCATGGGTTTGCAAAGGAGTGGATTTGGGAGGTATTTTCTGCCATCAAAAGGTGTTCTTGTCAGCAATGGGTACATAAGAAAGCATAAAAGAGAAAATATTGTAATAATTCTTTTGAGAAGCTGAAAATTCTCAATGATAGATTGTAATAATTTTTGACAGGATATTCAAAGACAAACCTACACCATTTGATAGATTCATTGACAAATTAACATATACGGTGGTTTCATGGTGTAAAATACCTCCACTATTCTATGATTATAGTTATGATTCTCTTATCCATAGTTGGAGAGCTCTATTATAATGATATCTTTTTTAAAAAAAATCATGTACTTAGCAGGAACATACCTTAACCACTCGCGGCCAAAGCGACGTGTTATTATAATGATATCTTGTACTTTGTAATTTCGTATCATTAATGAAATTCAAAAAAAAAAAAAAAAATCTCAATCTTTGTAGAAACTAGAGAGTCAATTTTTTCTTTTTAGAAACCAAAAAATCGAAGTTTCGCTCTACTATATTCGGGGTAATCATGCCCGTCCCTAGGTCAAGCCCCAAGAGACACTGAAAGAATTGAAACACTAGAGGAGCTAGAGAGTTAATTTGAAAGATTCGTGGCATAGAAATATAAAGACACTATGCAAATGACTAAAAATGAAACATGAATCTTATGCCAAAAGAACAAACAAAAAGAAAAGGCAATCAGCTGGGAAGTTCTATCCAGATTAAATACATTCTAAGGAGAAACCAGGAGAATCGGACACCAAATATGACATGAATCCACAGATAGTTATTCTTAGAAATGTCACAATAAAATTAGCCATATCTTAGACTTATTTCTTTTTATTTTATATTCGTGCGTGTCTGAGTCAGCTTATGCATATCTCAACTATTCTCGCAGGACATACTGCATAATCCTACAACATTTGGATGTCAAGATAACATCCATAGAAAATTAATTCTTAGGTAAGATGGTCACCATAAACACATCACCTCTTAGTTACTTAAGGCCCATTTGAAGCTTAAAAGTCAACAACTTTGAAAATTTATAAGCTCAAGCCCCGTTTGGGGGAAAGTCGATCAAATTCGTAACTGCATATTTTGAATCATTAATACGAAATACAGAGGCAGGCATAAATCTTCTCTTCAACACCCCGACCCCTGCTGAACAATTCTTTCCATATTTATTTTCAACTAAACATGTTTGGGAATGATTTTGAAATGGTTAAACTCACTTTTTTGCGGATCAAAATCACCTCAAAACAGACATTTGATACTTCAAAATCGATTTAACAGATAGTCCCTCCAAAACAAGCCAAAATCATACAAATCACTTACAAAACAATGTAAGGTCACAACTTGCTTTGCTTGGAAACCGTCTAAAGAACACTTCCAAAATACTTAAGCTATCTGTTAGGAAAACGTCCATCAACAATCACATGAAAACAGTAAAAAACGTAAAAGAACACACAAAATTTACGTGCTTCACTAACGATGTGTTACTACATCCACGGACAGATGAGAGAACGGTTTTATTAAGGAGAGTGCGAATAAAGAATATCGATCATATGGAGCTAGGGTTTTAAGAGAGTTTATATACTACACTCTCATAAAATTCTATTACAAAATAGGTCCAATTACATAAAAGCCCAAATACGAAAACAGAAACCTATTTACATATTTAGTCTAGCTCGTTGACCGGGCACCAAAAAGAATTCAAGGTATATCTCA
Source organism: Sechiopsis laciniata (assembly GCA_037833695.1). Taxonomy (NCBI): domain Eukaryota; kingdom Viridiplantae; phylum Streptophyta; class Magnoliopsida; order Cucurbitales; family Cucurbitaceae; genus Sechiopsis; species Sechiopsis laciniata. The sequence goes on along the minus strand of JBBMKA010000003.1, from coordinate 787,628 downwards.
TCAAATCATGGACAACAAACAGTTCAAGACGTATCTCAACAAATCATGGGCATCAAAAAGTTCAAAGCATATCTCAACAAACGATCATGATTATTAGATAGTATGGGCATCCATCTCAAAACCAATCGATGATGAGTGGAGTAGTAACCTTTCTTATACATTGCTACGAGGTCTCCACTCTTTTCGATGTATATCCTAACAGTGATATTCATAATACACAATTTTCCCCTCAAACAAATCGCCAATACGCTCAAGATTCAACACAAGATTATTCCCATTAACAGAGAAAATTCAAAGAAATAACAGATGCCAATACTTCCGGAATGAATTAAATTGCAAGAAAAGCACCATGAAAATCGGGGGGGGAAGATTGTAGTAGGAATAAGAAATGTCGTGTTATACTAACTAGGGTTTTGACTGAGAGAAGAGAAATGGAAGCTCACCGTGTGGGAGAGAGGTCTGGGACCGATAACGCAACGCGAGAGAGATAAATCGCCTCATTGCCGCCGCCGCCGCCGGAGCTCCAAGATAAAACTTTCGGCGAGTATTGGAGAACGGCTGAATTTCTCTGCAAGTTAGTGAGATTTTGTATTTTGGCATCAAATCACCTGAACCAAAAAAAAAATATATATATATATATATATATATCTTCTTTAAATCTTATTTGTTTTGAGTAATAGTTGGGTCCACCAATCCAACCCAAGTTTTGTTGGTAAAGAAGGATGAGCAATGTTTAGGTAAGGGTGATTAAATATTTTGGAAATATTTATCCACTCTTATAACCACACATTTTTACTTTTTTGTATTTTTTTTTCTACTTTAACATTTTTCTTTCAATCGATCAAAGTCAATTTTTTTTTAAAAAGTAAAAATATGTGGCTCTAAAAATACTTACCCACTTTTACCTAAGTATTGCTCAAGAATGATTGAGAATTACGCATTACTCATTTGTTTTTTAGGAAAAATTGAAAAAAAGATGTGGTTTCATTCCTACAGTTTTTTAATAGGCATTTGTATTTAGGGAGGATTTAAAATAAGTATTTATTATTTACTCTTAAAAAAATTAAATTTAAACAAATTATTGTAACTATCCAAAATAATTTTTTATTTTTATTATTAAAAATAATTTCTAATTCTTTACCGTTAATTTTTAATCATTCACATTTAATTGTTCAAAATAACTCTTCTGTTTTAATCATTCATTTTAATCATACGTTTCTAATTAATTAAATTAGCTCATTTTATTACTTATTTATTTCATTCTTTTTTAACTACTCAAAATAATACTCATTTTAAGTCAACATCCAAATAAATTATTGTCTCTAATTTCTTTATAATAAAAAGCACATCCAAATAATTTTTTGCTATAATTTTCAATTTCTAACTATTTTCCCTCCTAGGTGTTGCAATCAACTTAGTGACCCAAAATTGACTAATACAAAGAAGAAAGAAGAGCAAAATTGTATTTCCAAAAGATTTTTCTTTCTCCCCTTCTTCCGTTTTCAGTAAACTTTTTTTTTTTTTTTTTAAATAAAAAATTAAATATCTCCGTATTTCATCTTTATTCTTTTTGGCCTTGAATACTATTTGTTTCCTTCCATTTTAGTTTTTTAGCTCTAATACTTCTGTTGGCTTTGGCTTACATTCGAGTACGGTTTTTTTTTTTTTTAATTCAACAACTTTTATTACACAATTAAATAGAAAAAGGAAAAAAAAAACTTTTAATACATTTTTGTGTGTTTAGAGGTGGAAATATACTATGGAAAGAATAGGTAACATGATGATTTCATTGTTTGGAGTAAATCCAATTTAACTGTCATTTATTTGAAAGCAGTTGTACCCTCTTTGTAAAATTTATGGCCGCCATTTCACAACTTATACTAAAAACATAGAAATTTTCTATATTTTTCTTTTAAATGGCCTCTTGGTATTTTTTTCATGAATTTTGAAACTACATTCACATTAACATCTTTTTAAAATATTAAATTTATTAATTTAATTGAAGTATTAAATTAAAATATTTTCAAATTTATTGGATCTTCTTAAAACTTTTTTTAAACATTTCTTGTTAGATACTAGTGAATCATGATAAAATATAAATAAGAGAAATCATGAAAATACACCAGTTATAATTAAATAATTGATAGTTACTTTATGATATATCATAAAGTACTTTTTTCTATATTTAATCAAAGGAACTTTAAAATTAAATATAATTTTAACTTAAGAGTAATTTTAGATTAAATGACCTTTTAATAAAAAAATTTCTTCTACAAACTTAGTGAGAATAAAACATGTTGAAAAAAAATTAATATTGGTATATGAAGATGCAAAGAAATGTCAAAGTCATTAAATAGCAAATCAAGATTCCAAATTTTGGATATGGAGCATTACGCAAAACATCATTGAATATGTTTTTAATAATTTTTATATTGCCTGTGAGCTGGGAATGATGGAAATAAAATAAGTTAATACGTAACATGTTCTATATTACATTTAAATATAGATCTCCCCATTAATATATATATATATATATATATATATATATATATATATATATTTTTTTTTTTTTTTTTAGAT
>JBBMKA010000003.1:753337-782369 GCA_037833695.1 Sechiopsis laciniata | reverse complement strand
AATATATATATATATACATATATATATATAGATATATATAGATTTTTTTTTTTTTTTTTAGATTATAATAATGGGTGAAGACTCGAAAGACATTTTGATCATTAAATGTACACTAATGCCGTTAAGTTGTTGTTCTTGTTGCCATCTCCACATCAAGTTAGACACATTAATTTATTATATTTATTTCATAGATATAAAACACACAATTAGATTGGCATAGTTCATTAATATTTAATACAACTTTTTAGATCATTTTAAAATATGACCACAATTACATTTTTTTTCTTTTATTTGATTATAAATTTGGAAAGAGACTACAAACTATAGATAGAAGGTATATTGCCCTCAAGATATGATGAGAGATAAATATATATTCAAAATTAAATTCGTACTCATGAAATTAAATTACAATTAATCAACTAAATCAACCATTTTAAAATATGACTAAATTGTTTTATTTTTTTCTTCTTAGTTCGTTTAATTACTAGCAAAAAGATCAAATGTTTGAATCCTCCAAACTCTAATTGTTGTAACTCAAAAATAAAAAATTATCAAAATTCGAATTCATAGATCATGATTAAGCTATTTTTTATGGGTATATATTGACAGATTTAAATATTACATTAATACTGAATTTGTTATTTTCCTTGTAAGTTTCTTGTTAAATAAAATCACCAAAATGATATAAATTATATGAAGACAAAGGCATAAAAGTGTGTTTATGACCAAGAACATCTAAGTTAGAATCTCTTATACTCCCAACTTATTGTTACATTTTTCTTTGAAATTAATTTCATTCATCAAACTTTAACAAAAAGGAGTATAACACAATCGCCCTCTAAACCTTTTGTTTTAAATCTCCAAAATTTTAATGAATGCTTTCAGAAATATGTGCAACGAAGATCAATGAAGAAGAATCACAAAGGAAAAAGAAATTAGCAGTGTGAGCCGAATGTCGTTTCACCGAGGGGCAAACGAAACCGACATGTCGACAGGCTTCCCAATGCTCTCAGCCCACCGACTAGATTCCAGAAACAGCTTCGAGATCTTTCCCGCGACCCGACCCATATCCGGCCGCTTATCCGGATCCTCCTCCACACATTCCAACCCGACAACCACCATCTTCTCCGCCACCTCCACCGGAAAAGAATCCTTCAATCTCCGATCAACCCACGTCCGAATCCCGCCGCTCTCCGCCACCTCTCTCGCCGTCTCCACCACACTCACTCTCACATATCCGCCGCGATTCCCTTTATCCAACTTGAACTTCAACGCCTCCTCGCCGGAGATCAGTTCCAGAACCACCACTCCAAACGCATAAACGTCGATTTTCTGGCTCACCGTCCCGTTTGCCGCAATCATTTCCGGCGCTATGTACCCTCTCGTCCCTTCCAGCTTCAGCTTCTTACTGTTCGATCGCCTCCGCCGCCTGTACGTTGTAATCTCTAATTCGTCGCCGTCTTCTTCTTCTTCTTCTTCTTCTTCCGACATTGCTAACTCGCCGCAGAGCTCCGCCGCGCCGAAGTGGCAGATCTTCGGAGCTAGGGTTTGGTCCGTGATTACAATGCTAGAGCTCTTGATGTGATTATGAATGAATTTCGAGTTCAATCCAGAGCAATGGTGAATATAATCAAGTCCGTGCGCTAAATCGGTTGCGATTTGCATCCGAGAGATCCAATTCGAGAGAACCGTAAAATTAGGGTTTCTAGAATTGCGAAGACATTCAGCGAGATTCGCTCCAGAGATAAATTCGTACACAAGATAAACGTAATTACCTGAAATCGACGCGCCGAGAAGCTTCACTAGACTGTTGTGGTGGCTCCGGGAGATAACAGCCAACCGCTGCTTCAACTCCGGCAACTCAATCGGGCGGAGCAATTTCCTCTGGAAGACGATTACGTCTTTTCCCCTAATCAAACACCGCCAAGACGACGAGGACGAGGAAGAAGAGTACGGTTTCGAGAGGAAATTGTTCGTTGCGGAACGAATCTCAGATAACTCGTAAATCAGAGGATTGTCCGGAAGAGAACCCTTGAAACTGGCGAGCGAATCTCGACTAGAAGAGGAAGATTTCGACGAAGTCTTAGCGCTGGTTTTCGTATCCGTCGTGGTGACGTTGTAGCTCGTGAAATTCACAGAACTGGAAGGATCCGCATACGAAGACGACGCCGTAGCGGAGGATTTCGGCGTTCGTTGTCGATGGCGAGAAGATCTAGGGCTCATCGGCTCTATCACGTCCGTGCTTTTCTTAGTCTTGCACATCGGAGTGATGGAATCGGAAATTGGAGATCGGAAAACATAAGGACCTGTTGAAGGAGGCCGAAACGGCGTCGTCTCCGTCGTCTCCGCCTTTGCCGTCGAAATTGATCGGGAAATGCAGGTGGTGGAGAAATCTAGGGTTTGGGCTGCAACAGAGATTGAAGAATTTGAGTAATGTCGCAGTCAATTGGAGAAGACGAAACCTAAAACGACGAAGAAGACGGGATTCAGACGTCTGAGTTTATAAAGGGTTGTTTTAAAAGGGAAAGATATATAAATTCATTTTCTACTCTGGCAATTCCACGCGGGAGTTGTGACAAATTTATAATTAAATTGATTATTACTGTGCAAATCCTCCCTTTTTGTTTTAATTTTTGAAATTGCTGACTAGAGATTTTAATTATAACATATTTTAAAATATATATATTTCATCAATAACATATTATGTGGTTTTTTTTTTCCAAAAAAAAATAAAATTATCATTTTTTCAATTAGTTGAATTTTTATAGCTTTTAATCAAGTAAAGAGATGGAAGATAATCAATTTAAGTGTGAATATATTGATCATTTTATAAATATAACTTTATTTTTGCTATAAGCAATTTTTCTTTTAAAATTCTGCTATTCATTAAAAATGATTTTTTTTTTCCCCAATAATTTGTTACTCATAAAATTTCTTTGATTTTTTTTGTTACGTATAAATTTTTTCCTTTTTTCTATTATTTATAAATTTTGATCAATCTTAAATTTATTTTTGTATAATTATAAAGATGAGAATTTAGTCTATATAATCAACAAATAAGATTGGGATTAATCTTATTTTTTAAATTCAACACTAATTGTGTTGACAATTGGAGGTTAGTTTCTTTGTGAAAAAAGTTACCTCGCAAAATATTTCCTACACGTTCATAGAATCTTTTATGGATTGCTTATCAAAGTCAGGTTCGAGTTGTGAATTGAGGTCAAAGGGTTGTTTATTTCCCTATTTAGATTATTTTGTATGACTTCGTTTTAATTTTTCATGGATTCAAAAAGAATAACATTAGTCCATATACGTAAATAAAATGAGTTAAATAGTTTATATAGTTAATAATCATGATGAATTAGGTGTGTGATAACTAAATTTAGACTTAAATTGAGTGATCTTTTTTATTTTACTAATTGATTAGAAATTGAATAGTTGATTTTCAACCATTATCATACAAAAAACTACTTACTTCATATAGTTTTTTTTTTTTTTTTTTTTTTTAAGTTATAAACATATACTTAAGTTAATTGAATTATTGTTTTGGTATATACAAAGTTAAACCATCTAGAAAAGATGTCTAGAGAAGTATTGAAAATTTAAATGATTGGAAAAATAGAATTTAAGGGTTCAAATGACCAAAATAGATGCCTAGTGATTATATAACCTTTTTTTTTTTTTTCCATAAAGAACATTCTGAAAAAATGTTGAATTGAACACAAAGTTATGGAGGCTCTTATCCAGAAATTCTTACGTATAATACGTGAGATCATTCATGAATCATGTCTACATATGCAAACTTTATAATATATTTAAATACAATGTTATATATATTACTTTAAAAAATAAATGCAAAATCCATAATTATAAATCAAACTTTGGACCACTAACCCAACATGGATGTTGACCATGGGACTCGTTGGATGAAAAGGCTAACTAATTTTAATGATTTTTAGAAGATGGTATACATGAAAAATAAAATATTAGATTAGTAGTTGAAGGATTATTCTTTCAATTAAATAAATCAATATTTAAATCCTATTTAGAATAATCAAAGTAGGCATATTAAAGTTGTACTTTAGTTTTTTTTAATAAGAACTGTTCGAACATTTTTTTATTCAATTTCGAATATTGAAAAATCTAATTATCAATCTTTAAAAAGATATTTAGTATTTTATTTAATAGTAATAATAATTTAGCCACATCATTGTATATTCAATGACAAAAAAATTATGGGTTCAAAATTGTCTATTACCTGCACCTCAAAATTAAACCATTCAAAAATCAAATGAGCACTAAATTCAAATGAAGTACCAGAAAAATCCCATGGATGAGAAGTATATTTTAATTAAAAATATTTTCCTTTGGTTTTCTTGTAAAATTTGTTGAGTGGAAATGATAATTTCAAAACTTTTGGGTGGGTTGTGGTCAATTTATCAAGTTTAGGTTTAAGCGTTGAAAAATCGAAAATGTAACATCTTAATAACTAAGATTCCATCTAATAATCATTTTGTTTTTAGTTTTTTATTTTTGAAATTAAGTTTACAACAACTAAATTATCATACGTTTTTTCTTACTTGAATGCCTACATCTTACTTATATTTTTAAAAACCAAATCAAAATTTGAAATAAAAAAAAGTAACTTTTAAAAGTTTGTTTTTCTTTTTGAAACTTAGATAGTATTTACATATTTTCTTAAGGAAAGATAGACACATTATAAGAAAGATGAAACACATTATAATAAGAAATTTGAGTAAAGATAAACTTAAATTTTAAAAACTAAATGATTATCAAATGGACCTTAAACTATACAATTCTTTAATTTTTAACCCAAAAAATTTGAACATTAGTTTTTTTGAAAATTTTATTTTAATAAACAATTTTGGCCTTTCAAAATTAGTTGTTTCGAATTTTAATATTTGGATTAAAGTTCTATTTAATATTTTGAAATATTGAAACTAATATGCTTAGTCTTCAAATTTTAAATTTGATTTCTAATAAATCCTTTAAAATATAAAATTGATTCTAAGTATAAGTGAGTTTTAGTTGTCTTGGTAAAATGATGAAGTGAAGCTATATTATAAATCGAATTCATATCTCTTAAACAATAACATGTCACTTCAACTAAATATGAAAAAAAAAAAAAAAAAAAAACTATATTCAAAAGAGGTGTCACATAAATTGCAAGGTGAGAGAAGTATAATTTAGTTTTAAAATATATTTCATTGGTTTTCTTGTAAATATGATTAGTGGAAATGATAGTTTCAATTTTGGGGTGGGTTGTGGTCAATTCTTAAATTGAAAAGGCTGCTAATCTTTCCACCAAAAAATGTCTTGGAAAAATGTTGCAATTAATTTTTGCTAACCCAATACAATACAACCTACATTCCACATTTATTCAACACAAATTCAAAAGTTATCTTCTAAGAAAACACAAATTCAAAAGCAACCCATATATCATAACTTGACCACTAAATAATGTAATGTCCTTAATTGAAGACCACAAAAATATTAGGAACTGAAAACCATTAATAAGCAACACACGTGTGTTTTAACACACATGACACATTTTCTACCATAACACACACACACTCACAAATTTAGTGCCATAGCAATTATAATTATAATATGTAAATGTTTCTTTTCGTTCTTTCTATATAGTGTATTGATCAATTAATTTCACAATTACAAAATTATAAATTATAATATGTAAATAATTAGCTATTTTGAAATTTTCATTATTCCTACCTTTAATTAAAGTAACCCAAAGGCTAGGTTGTATACAATACTACTAAAGCTAAGCAATTAGCTTCAAAAAAAATATATTACATATTTTAAGAAAAATTACATAAACTATATATATATTATCATTACATATTTTACCAAAGAGGAAAGTGAAAGATTTGAACTCATGACGACTTAGTCATTAAATGTACACTATTACCGTAGGGTTACTATTCTTGTTGTAGTCATTATGTGTACACTAATGCACTGAGCAACACTAATGCCTAATGCACCGTGCATTTGTTGACACACAAATTATCTTTAAACAACGATATTGGTAGAATTTCAAATTTGATCAACTAACCTTTTTATCACTAACCATAAACGGGTTCGTAACTTCATCCAAATCTCTTCTTCCAAAAAATTTCAATTCATTGTTCATTATGTTCCCATAATAAATCTTCTATCCTCATTGTACAAAAAGATTGCTACTAATCAAGAGAACAAACCCGAGATGTACACTAGAATGTGGAAAGGCCCACAACCGAAGAAGGTAAAATTTTTTATATGGGAACTTAGCAGGGGAGCCATGAACACCAACGATATTATCCAAAAGAAATGTGCCAAGACAGCCCTCCAACCGTCGGTTTGCCCCATGTGCTACTCTGATCTTGAATCTCAATATCATTTGTTTCTGAATTGCTATTATTCATCCAGTTTTTGGGCTCATATCCTATCCGCTTTTAACTGGTATACCCCCTTGCCTAACAAGTCTACCGATCTGATTTATTATCTTCTTATGGGACATCCATTCAAAGGGAACACAGAAACATTTTGGCTTAGAATTGTCTATGAATTCTTTTGGAGTGTATGGAAGTAGAGAAATTGTAGACTCTTCAACATGCATACTAATAAGGATTATCAGGCCCTTTTCGAATCTATTATTTATCTAGACTTGTATTGGTGTCACTCTATCCCCTTTTTGTAGCTATAATTTAACCACTCTATTACCTCAATGGCATAGCCTTATACATTTGTTTCGATAGGTTGTAACTATTCAAATATCAGTGAAAGTTTTTGTTTCCTATCAAACAAAAAATCTTCTATCAAATCCCAAAATGAATCCACACAATAACACTATGCAATCCACCACAACAATTCCCTCAAATATCCCTCATTAGGTCTGCCTATAGATGATAAAGTTAAAAGGAAGAAAAATGAAGCCATAAACTCTCATCTATAAAAACGTATTCAACATCTAACCGACCAGAAATTCATCAGAAACACTCGATATGGAATTCAATTCAATTGCTAGAAGACATTCCAGTATCGGAACAACAGTTCCTCAACCAATAACTCAAACTTCCACAAACTCTACAGCAAATTTATCTGTCTTACTCAGTTGATTCAAAGAGATCACTCAATTCTATATGTGTAGATAATGCCGAAGCGCACATCTAACGTGCGCTTGTATAGCTGACGATAATGAGAGACAATCTAATAACAAAAAACACAGTTCTTAGAGAAAGAAGACATTCACACATAAAGGAGTTCTTTTGCTATGTCATGGGCCCATAAATCTTTACCCTTCAAAAGACTATAGTTTTTCTACTCTTTTATCTCATTGAAAATGTTTTTTGTAATCTCCATAGCATATTTTGTAACAGTTTTCTGTTTCCTAAAAAAAAAAAAAAGAGTTCTCTAAAGAAAGAAAACAATCAAAAGAAAGAAGACAATCAGATCAACAAAACAAAAGGAGTTCTCTAAAGAAAGAAAGCAATCGAATCACCACAAAAGGAGTTCTCAAATTTCTTATTTATTTTAGAGATGGTTTGATAATTTAATTGTTTCTCATATCCCATTCTCATTTTTTTATTTTTTTGAGCAGCAAAATTATTAGGTGACTATTTCTTAAGAAATATTTCTCATCAATTTTTTTCTTGTTTCTCATTTCCCCCTAAATAATCTTCTATTTAAAAAAATTCCCCCCAAAATATAAATAAAAGAGTTATTTATCATTTTTAACTTGAAGTAACTATTGTAATATAAACTTTTTGATTTTTTATTTCTGAAACTAATATTCAGATACAATTGATTTAAAAATATATTTTTGTCGCCTAAATGGACATAGCCCAAAAATAATTGATATAAATCATTTTTATTTTAGTACTAAGTAACAAATACATTTTTATTTTTTCATTAGAAAAACAAAGAACAATAAATCATACACAATTACAAAACAAAAAAACAAGAATGCTACAAAACATGCCCAAGATTGTTGAATAAATTCAAATTTTTAAAGATTACCCAGGTAAATTAAAAGTTTAGGGTCAAATAGTCCCTTGCTGAAACTTTTTTTTTAGTTCAACTGTTCAAGGGAATCCAAACCTATAGCATCTCATAAGCACACATTACATTTTATTTGAGCTATGCCTACAAAATTGATACCAAAATTTCAGGACTAGTCAAATTTGCACAACAAAAAAAATCTAACAAGAAGTGTCTTTGTTTAGGTCCTAACATACTTAAAACCCAGATTCACAGTGCAAACAAAGACTTAAATTTCAGTAACCACAATCAATTTCCATGATGGGTTCAGAATTACAAAGTGAAAAAACACACAGTTCAGATTCATAGCTCATTTCTCAGTCGAATTTTTTAAAAAAAACGTTAATGAGAATGACAGAAAATGAAGATCAGCAGTACAGAGATGATAAACGGAACATGATCTACAAGTTCATAGATGAAAATTAACTAATTCATGCAATCAATTTTCCATGATGGGTTCAGAATAAAAAATTGAAAAAACACACAGTTCAAATCAGATTCATCGCTCATTTCTCAGTCAAATTAAAAAACAAAGCGTAAATGAAAATGGCAGAAAATGAAGATCAGCATTACAGAGATGATAAACAGAAGATTAAAAAGTTCAGAGATGAACATTAACTAAAACATACTCTAATAAGATGAAATCCAAATGGGAATTAATTCTCTCCAAGTAGGAAAAAAAGATTAAAAACGTCATCAATTTCAGTTAGCATTACCATAAACCTGAAGGGAATCGCCGGTGAGTCGACAAATTCTCCACTCCGGCAGCATTTGCGCACCCATTTCCTCATAAAAACGAATCGCATTCGCATTCCAATCAAGCACCACCCACTCCACTCTCCCGTAATCCATTTCCACCGCCTGTTTCGCCACCGCCGACAACAACATCTTCCCCAAACCCTTCCTCCGATAACACTCTCTAACGAAAATATCCTCCACGTAGAAGCCAGGCTTTCCCAAGAAGGAGGAAAAATTGGGGAAAAACAGAACAAATCCAGCAACCACAATGTCTTCATCTTCCGATTTAAAAATCTCCCGTTCAGGATCGTGTACAGGGAGGTCGGAATTGAGGACGCAAACGACGGGGGAGTAATTAGGGTTAGTGTTGTGGATGGAGTTTTCGGGGAAGGGTTTAGGGGAAACTTCGAGGATGAAAATGGTGAAGGATCGGAACGGCGGAGCGACGAAGAGATTGGCGGAGAGAGCCGATTCGGTCGAGGAGAAGAGATGAGTGAGGCGTTCGAAGACGGCCATTTGGTGGATGAGTTTGTGAATGTGAGTGACGTCGGAAGGGGCGGCGAGACGGATTCTGGAGAACAGAGGGTAACCGATCGGAGTTGAATCGGCCGGAACGTCGGAGGGGAGCGTCGGCGTTGGCGTCGGAGGCGGCGGTGGAGCGGCGGCTGCCATTGTCGGTAAAGCGAGAGAAAGTTGAAGATGATCGGAGAAATTGAAGAAGCGGTTGCGGCGGATTTGGTTTCGAGCGCTTTCGATCGGTGTATCTTTACGTCATCGATGAGGAAATTTCTGGATACTCACTGGACTCAATGAGCCCAGTTCTCAACAGGCCTCCGCTCACTGGGCCTCTCAGTGGCCCACTGTCAATCTAGCCCAGTTCTCCAATCAATATAGGCCCATAATAGTGGTATATAACATTGAAACAACAACTCAGAGCAACCACATTATTCAGGTTCTTTGGATTGGGTTGGTTATTGGGTTGAATTTTTCTTTATTCGGTTCAATTCAACTCAACCACAACTAAAATTTAACTAAAATTTATGTCCGCTTACTTAAGATTTAATTTCTCACGAGTTTGTAGTATGTATAGATGTGTTTTTTTTTTTTTTTTTTACAAATTTATAAGTTATGGGTTAGATCTTAAACAGGAAAGAGATTTGAAAATTAAAAAAAAAAAAAAAAAAAAAAAAAAAAAAAATCCTATTACAAGTTATTGCTAAGGATTAAAAAAAGCCCATTAAATGCTCTTGCATCTCATAATATGTTCTCTCGATATTGATGAGAATAACTTGTTACTTTCCCAAAGGTATTGATTATGCAGCATAAGTAATGTAATTATTTAAAAATAAATATACAAAAATGATTATTTGACTAATAAAAAAGAAATGGATATATAAAGTATGTTTGGGAAATCCAACAAGTTTTTCTCAATGATAAAGTAAACAAATCTAACCATTGAAAACTTACCATGATGGATGAATTTATTACTTTTCAATAACAAAACACGTGGTCTTTAGGCCCCTTCCTCCTGTGTTAACAAAAAAAAATGATAAATTGCAAATGTGTATATAAATTCAATACAATATTTTTTTTTATCGATTGATGTTTTTTTTTTCCTCAACAAAACAACTATATAGTTTAGATAACATAATGCAATAACTTCAAGATAAGTTAACTTAAATAAATGATTTTTAATAGGTCAATATACCTATAAACAATAACTTCAACATAAAATTGAGCATGCATACACGGATGTGTGTTTGGCTGCATAGAGAATACAAAGGCAAAAAAAAAAACTTAGTTAATTAGAGTGTAAAATTGAAAAAAGAGGACAAGAAAATCTTGTTTGCAAGGATAATTGAGAGAAAAATAAATATTAAAACCTTGTTTGAAATGTTGCAATTTTTATTTAATGTATTAATGCATGAATACACAGTATATCATAGTTTATATATAAAAATTCAATATTATTTGGGAATGGAATATTTCAAAATCGTAACCTACGTAGTTATTAGATATCGTAAGATGAGACTGGAATTGTGTGCAAGCATTCATTTCCATTTAATATATTAGATGGAAAATAAAAATAAAATTAAGATCTTTCTTTATTATTTTTGCACTTTCTAAAATTGTGTAAATAAATTGACATAGTAATAGTAGAGCAGGTACAGCCGGTAGCCGGTAGCCCCACTCCCATAATAAACAATAGCTACATGTCACCATGCTCCTCTTAACTGAAACAAATGAAGTTAACTACCTAACCTAACATGAATAAAAAAAATTTTAAAAAAAAACTAAACCTAAACCTACTAACAAAAAAAAAATTATCACAATATTTCATTGAAAATTGGGACACTCAATCTATGGGGTCCACCTTTTGCAATATTTTATCTTAATTTTTTTTATATTTAAATACTATAAAATCAAATAATATATATCGTAAAAATAGTGAGATATTCATAAGTTGACTTAAAAATTCATAGATATAAAAAGTGAAAAATGATTGAACTCGTGATCATGATGTTGAACTGAATTACCATCAAACAATAAATCACTAGACTATGAATTATGATGGTGAGATATGAGTTTGGATTAATTGTCCATTACAATATTTCACCCTAGTTTATATATTAAATATACAATCTATTTTAGGCCTCTTGAAATATTTATTTTCTAAGCAATAATGTCATTAGAGAGATAAGATGTCAATAGTCAACAATGACTTGTTAATTATCACAACTACTTTTTTTCAAGCCATCTAATTTTGATTAACGATATTTCTTCATTAGCGGCCCGTCCTAATTCATTTCCTTTAATTATGTTAGGAGATCTTATAATAGAGTTGTTGATTGTTTAGTATCCCCTAGATTTAATTTTTGAACGACCAATATTTTATTTTTGTAAGTTCTCATCATAAAAATCGTAGGACGTTTTGATGGTAAATCTGTTCCCTCCAAGCGTTTCCTCACCTCTATGTGAGGATTTTTTTTTTTTTTTTTTTTTTTTTTTGAAATTATAACAATTAGGGTGGAGGAATTCGAACTTAAAACTTTTTAGTCATTAAGTGTACACTAATGCTGATGAACAACTACTCTTATTGACTTTGTGAAGATTTATTTTGGTGTGGCCTTCAATCGTGCTTAATGATTCTCTTTTCCAACAAAAACATAAATATAGAAATAACAAAAACAAATTATATTCAAAGAAATGTGACATATTTATTACCTTATTTGGTTGTTCAATAATAATAATTTAGGGGTGTTTAGGAGAAGGGGAATGGTAATGGTAATGATTATTTGGGGAATGAGGAGGAGAATAAAGAAGAGAATGATTATGGCGAGAATGATTATTTGTATTTGGGGTGAAGGTAATGATTATGAGGAGAATAATTATTTGTGTTTGAAGTAAAGGTAATGATTATGAAAAAATAAAATAATGAATATGTTATGAGTGACAAATAGTGATGTGATCTATAAAAAGTTGTTGGAGAGATAAAAAGTATTTAGGAAGAAAATGAAAAAGTGATTTTTGGAAAATGTAATTATGGGAGAATGATTCCCAGTAGCCCAAACATGAGAAATCATCCTCATTCTCATTCTCTTCCTTATTCTTGGTGGCCCAAACACCCCTTTAATGTCTTCCAAAGGCGATAGAATGGTTAAGCTTTTGAGTTTTGGAGTGTGTTCCCTTATGGTTTCACAAGTTAATGGTACCCTTAGATTTAGAGGAGTAAAATTCAAATTCATTATTTTCAATCAATTACGTCTTTATTATATTTGATTTCTTTTCCTAAAATGTTGACATTCATACCATTTTTTCCCCTTATTATTCATGAAAAAATTCCTTAAAAAAATTAAAATCATGGCCTTCTAAAATCGTACAACTTTTCCTTTTAAATTTTGAGTAAGGAGATTTCATATAGCTTATTCAAATCAATTTATAAAAAATCTAAAATGTGTTCTCAATAGAATAAAAAAACAAAAATATTAATCATTTTTTGGGCAAAATATCACTTTAGTCCTTATGATTTCAGGAAAGTTAGAGTTTTTAAAATTAGAGTTTAGTCTCTATGATTTGAAAAAATATAAAATTTAGTCTCTATGATTTTAAAAACTAAAATTTAGTTCATATAATTTGATAAAACTTAAGAATTAGTCCTCATTTCGAATAATTAATAACTAACGAATTAAATACTTGAAAGTTAATTATTCACATGTGTCAATGAAAAAATTATGAGTTAAGTAATTGATACAACAAAAAAATCATATAATTTATGCATGAATAGTGACGTTCCATGTATTTAATACGTCAATAATTACATACGATAAGAACTATATTTTAGATTTTATAAAAAAAAATTATATGGACTATATTCTAATTTTTAAAACCATAGAAAATATATTTTACCTTTTTTTTTTATTGGTTTTGTTTAGATAATTATTTATAAAGCAACGATAGTATAAAACTTGAACCAAAACAAAATTTAAATCCAATAGAAATGTTTACCGGGCATTTCATTCAAGTTTTTAGTTGCGTGCCAAAGTTCGTAACGCCAAACTTTCAGCGCAGGAATTCAATCTTCACATGAAAAAGATGAACTCATTGAATTGATTTCTTCAACTTTGGCGTTTTCTTCATTCCGAGTTTTCAACTTCACTCTTCAATTTTTTGTTCAATTTTCCTCTCTAAGTTCCTTTCATTTTCAACTGATTCTTGTGGTTTGATTGATCTTTTTCTCACCTAATTCGTCAGGTTTCAACTGCATCCTTCTTCTTTTATGTTTCCGATTCGATTTCAAATTTATTTTCTCATCTGCATGTCTCTGTTTTGTTCGATTCAGCTTGAATTTCTAGGAATTTTTTTTATCGGAATGGGATTCTTCAGCACCGTGTTTGGAATTATCGGATTCGGAATCGGACTTCCTCTCGGACTCTTGATCGGATTCTTCATTTTCGTCTACTCGGAGCCTAAAGATGTCGAGGTAATATCCGTTTGAGTTTGCAGTTCTGGCTTAATCTTGCTGTGATTCATTTCGTTGTTCTTCCTTGTTCTTGATCGATTGATTTCTGCGTCTGTTGAACTGGTGAAATCAGTGTTTGTTCGTCCTGCTTTTGTTTCTAATTAGTTTTCTCCATTTCGAAATCGTATAATTCTCAGAATCGAGAAATGATTCCTGTAATCTGATAACGCTTGAGGAATTTTTTATGTATTGTCTCTATCTCGAACGGAATGAATTCATTATTTAAAACAAATATAATGTCCTTCGATTAAAAAAAAGCATTAAAGTACAGTATTCTGCATTTTAATATTCTAACAAAATAATCGTAAACAACAATCAATAATAAAAAAACTCGAGGCACAAAGCACACATATATACGTAGTTCATTGATGTTGGATTAGCTACATCTACTGGTAGAATAGAGAAACTATTTTATTAAGAGACATAAAACATAGTTCAAGACATAGCTCAACATAATTAACTACGTACTCGGTCAGTGAGAGTCCCGTACTGAGTATTTGTAGGCAACATAGTTCAAGATATTTCTACACGTTTAAATGTCTTTTCAATAGAAGCTCTGCGTTCTTTCCTACATAAGATGATTGTTAACTGCAGGAACCAGTTACGAGGCCTCTCTGTGAGTTGGACACAGCTTCTTTGCAAGATCTAATGCCTGAAATTCCTCTGTGGGTGAAAAGCCCTGATTATGATCGAGTTCGTAATTTTTTTTTATTTTTTTTTTTTCTCATTTTAATTGAAGTCCTAGTTCATATTATTTTCTGAGCTCTGGATTTTACTGATGAATATTGCAAAATTTGGCACAGGTTGATTGGTTAAACGAGTTTTTGTATGATATGTGGCCTTACCTTGATAAGGTGACATCACTTTTTGCAATTTTCTTTTATTTGTGGGTCAACTTGGATGTAAAATATATTTAGTTTACAGGCAATTTGTGGTAGTATAAGAGCCATTGCCAAACCTATATTTTCAGAATACATAGGGAAGTTTCAGATTGAAGCTATTGAGCTTGAGCAGCTAAGCCTTGGAACTCTTCCTCCAAAATTTCATGGTTAGTATTCCCATATGAAGCCAGTGTCAATTGTATAATAACATCTGCAAAGCATCAAAATGGTTTGTTATGTAAATGATAATCAACAACCAAGAATTTAAAGACCAAAAACAAAGAACACGAAAATTTACTTGGCTCACTAATGTTGTGTTAGCTACGTCTACGGGTAGAAGAGAGAAACCGTTTTATTCAGGAAATAAGAATACAAAAGATTTGAAAAATAAGGTTAGAGTTTTAAGAGAGTTTTCGAGATTTTCGCACATTGACCGGCCAACAAGACGCCCAACTGAGTGAATCTTAGCGCAACATAGTTCGAGGAGTTGCAACATGAGCCATTTTATGATTTTCTCTTGCCCCAAAAATTTTTAAATCATCAATACAATTTTTGGTTCAAACTTAATTTTCCATGAAATTTTGTGGTTGATTTCTGTTAGCTACATTTCAGGTCTAAAAGTTTATGAAACAAATGAGAATGAAATAGTGGTGGAACCGGCAATCAGATGGGCTGGAAATCCTAACATAGTAATGGTGGTGAAGATCTTGTCTCTCCGGATTACAGTTCAGGTCACAACATCCTAATGACAATCTCTAGCAGATGAATGTCTGTATAAATATATTACAAGCAGAGAACTTTTAATCTAATAT
This sequence comes from Sechiopsis laciniata, assembly GCA_037833695.1. Taxonomy (NCBI): domain Eukaryota; kingdom Viridiplantae; phylum Streptophyta; class Magnoliopsida; order Cucurbitales; family Cucurbitaceae; genus Sechiopsis; species Sechiopsis laciniata. The sequence continues at coordinate 766,863 of JBBMKA010000003.1, read as the reverse complement.
TCATTTTGCTTCTTTCTCAGTTAGTGGATCTGCGGATATTTGCAAAGCCACGGTTGGCTTTGAAGCCTCTTGTGTCTACTTTTCCTTGTTTTGCCAATATTGTAGCATGTCTAATGGAGAAAGTGAGTGTAAATTCTGAATGAAGTTTATAATTACTCTCTATGATATAATCTTTAGTTTCATTCTTGGCGAAAAATTCTTCCTTTACTTTGGCTGGCTTTTTGCAGCCACAAATAGATTTTGGATTGAAGATAATGGGAGGAGACATCATGTCTATACCTGGCATTTATCCACTTATTCAGGTGCTTCACTGTTAATTCTTACCATTCAATGGAGCGTTTGAGACAAGAAGAATGAGAATAATTATGGGAAAAATACTTCTCTTACCTACGTTTGGGCCAACCACAATCATTCCCTCCTAATCACTATTCATTTCCCCATAACTAATTTTCATTCTCACTGTAATCACTTTTTTGTTCTTTCTATACTCACTATTTTATCCACCATAATCATTCTGTGCCTCAAACATGGATAATCGTTTCTGATCTATAATCATTTTCTGCACCTCAAATACAGATAATCATTATTTCTCCTATTATCCCTTGTATTTTCATCCTCCTCATAACCATTCTCATTCTCCTTGCTCCAAACACCCCTAGTGCGATTTCTAGAAACTCTGAACACTTCATTTGTTAGTTTAATTCTGAATGAGCTTAATTCTTTGCTTTTGTGTAGGAGACAATAAGGAAGCAAGTTGCAAGCCTCTACCTCTGGCCTCGGATTCTTGAAATTCCTATATTGGATTCTTCGTTGTAAGATGATAAATGAATTACTTTTATGTACATGATCAAGTTCTCTCATTCCTAAGAAGTTGTGTATCTTTGTCTTTGTATAGATTGACTACAAGAAAGCCTGTGGGGATATTGCACGTGAAGGTTGTACGAGCATCAAAACTCTTGAAGAAGGATATTTTAGGAACATCTGATCCATATGTCAAAGTTAGCCTCAGTGGTGGGGGGCTGCCAGCAAAGAAAACAAGTATCAAAATGAGGAACTTGAATCCTGTGTGGAATGAAAAGTTCAAGCTTATTGTGAATGATCCAAAGTCTCAAGTTCTTCAGTTACAAGTCTATGACTGGGACAAGGTACTTCCTGACACTTTCTAAGGATCAAATACCAACAATACCCCTAGTCTTTTCTTCTTACTATTTTGATATTATTCCTTATTTAATTCTTCAAACACCATATTATTGAAGTGATTATTAGAACTTAGGCCTTCTTTAATCTTTTTAGTCATATAAACCATCCTGGATTAAACTAGTGGACAATAGGATTATGGGAATAATGATGAGCTTAGATGAAATGGATTCAATTCATGGCCACTTACTTGGAATTTATTATCCCACAAATTTATTTAACAATTAAATATAGTAGTAGAGTTAGATGATAGTCCCTGAAATTAGACTAGGATGTCCATAAGCTAACCCAAAAACTCAAGAATATAAAAAATAATTATGTTTTATATTAAAAAACAAAATTTAACAATTAAGGTAATATTATATGTAAATTTTTTTTAAGCATATTAGAAATAATTTATAACAATTAAGGTGGTTAAAGAAACCCCTAGTAAGTAGTCATAATGATTGAATCTAAACCTTTTAATTTTCTAAAACATTCTCATTAAAGTATAACAATTAAAGTAATATAGTATATATAAAAAAAAAATTCTTACCGTGTATTAATTTTTTTTTGTAAGAATTAAGTTAATATAGTATGATTATTGGTTCAAGATTTTGTCATTGCAAACTAAACAAACAAAGAAACCCCTAAAATAGTCCACATTGTTTCCGTTGTACTCAAAGATCAAAATAAGTGTACATCCGGTTAAATCATGCCTTTTGATTTCTCCTCTAAATCCAACTAAAAAACATGCCATCCATGTTATTCTAGTTTTTTTTTTTCCCTCAAATAATCTCTCCGTTCATATTACTTTATTTTTCACTTACCATGGCAGGTTGGTGGACATGATAGATTGGGAATGCAGATAGTTCCTCTAAAGCTGCTTACGCCATATGAGACCAAGGAACTCGTGCTCGATTTGCTCAAGAACACAGATATAAACGATCACCACAACAAGAAACCTAGAGGGAATCTTGAAGTGGGGCTCATGTTTACTCCTTTCAGAGAAGAAAGCCAGAAGTTTCTTGAAAACTCAATCAGTGTCGTGAAGAGTGAAGGCAGAAGAAGCAATGGCGAACCGGAGAACCAGACATCAGGCGGAGCAGGTGTGTTATCGGTGACGGTCCAGGGAGCTCAGGATGTTGAGGGGGAGAAGCACAATAATCCTTATGCTGTTATACATTTCAGAGGCGAGAGGAAGAAAACAAAGGTGACCTTTTAATATCTATGCATCAGCTTATGTTTTCAGTTTTCTATGTGTAATGTGTGATTATTTATGGTTGATTTTTTTTTTTTCAATTTATTTGGTTTCTTTAGATGATGAAGAAAACTCGCGACCCTTTATGGAATGAAGAATTTCCATTCATGCTGGAGGAGCCTCCAATTCAAGAAAAGATTCATATTGAAGTTATGAGCAAACGGACCGTCTTTAGTTTTCTGCACAAGGTATTGCTCCAAACAAACTGCTAATTCTCAACTCACGTTGGTAAATTGAAAACGAAAAATTATAACCATTTGGTTTTTTATTTCTAGTTTATGAAAATTATGTTTATTTGCGAAAACTACCATCGATAGTTTCCCAAACATGATTTATTTTTTTAAAAAAAATATCTAGATAATAAAACAAGAAAAATTCATTAGGTGGAAGTTGTCTTTATAGAGACTTACCGAAAAACTTTAATAATCATATGATTTTTTAAATTTAAACTTATTTTTAATCAAATTCTTTATAAGCATAATTTCATCTTCACTCGAAGAAAATCCTAACTAAATTTCACAAATCGAAACAAATCTTCGACAATGAATTTTAGAAATAGAGGTTAAATGTAGATTAAAGTTAGAGAAAAGCATCTGTTGGAATAATAATTATAGGCTTAATTTAAAAAGCAAATAGTTATCGAGTAGAGCCTAAAAAATTATCAAATGAATTTGTTTCATGGTCTTTTAATCTACTCTGATCAATTAATTTAAATAATTTTATTCTTTGATATCTATAAATTTGTAATCTTTTAATATTCTAGATGCTATCGTGAAACTGAGCTTTAAGTCATTTTTATTATATTCCATATCATAAATGATGATTAGCTCGGATGTAATCGCAGATTAACCAAGTATTTCTTTTTTTTTTTTTAGTACATTAACCAAGTATTTCAACCTTCGCTAATTATATATCTTGAAGAACCTATTTTTATATAAATCTTTGTTTGTTACATTACATGGATTATAGGAATCATTAGGACACGTGGAAATCAACCTGGCCGATGTGGTAAATAACGGGAGGATAAACGAGAAGTACAATCTGATCAACTCAAAGAATGGAAAGATTCATGTAGAAATGATATGGACAATGGCTTAAGCTTTGTAAGTGAACCAATTTTGTATGTACAAAGTGTGAAGTGTGGATGTATTTGAACACAATATTCCCATCTTGCTATAGTGATTCATAAGAAGAGGAAAAGGGCTTTGATGCTCCCAACAAATGAGATAAATAACAAGATGATGTATAAACCGAGTATCCTCGATAACTAAAAAGTTACATATTCTAAAACTCGCAAAAATGTTGTTGAATAAGAAAATGATTCTCAGTGTATGCAATATCTTCCAAATTCATAATTTATATGGTTGATAAATTTGTTGATTTAAAAAATGTAGAATAGGTTACGAGTTTATAACTTTAAAATTTTACAGGCATATTTGCCTTCTTTAAAATCTAGGGACTTACAAGATAGAAAGTTAGGAAATCTATAAACCTATTATATACATTTTGAACCAACTCTATTTAAGAACTGAACTGTGATAAGTTAACACTAAATATTAATCATAGAAATTATCAATATTTTATTTTTATTTCCGTTATTGTCTAGGACAATCTGCATTTGATAATTATCCGCTGATCTTACAACATTTGAATATCAAATAAATCTATAAAAAATTAATTTTTAGATAGATAGTCACTATGAAATTAATTATAGAATTTATTGTTAATAGATTTTCAGCTACCTTGTTGACAAATCCAGACTTGGCATCAATACATCTGTCATTTTATATGAATTTTTATTCAACGAGGTAGAAAAAGATTCCACAAGTTTGATAAAGATTGAAGTATTATATCAAGGTTATGGAAATGGGTTACTTTCAAACTTTCAAACATAGCAATTTCAACATTTTATTTCAAAATTAATAAAAAAAAAAAAAAACATTTTGAACCATTTTTAAATACTTTGTCTATTGGTGAACACCCTTAAGGAAAAAAAGGGGGACGTTAACTGCTATGCTAGTTCCAACCAATTGCAGTTTTTCAGTTTTCTTGTCATTACCCCCCAAACTAAAACACCCACCAGATATTCTCATCAGAAACCAAATCTAACTTGCATCTCATACATATACAAAACATCACAGGTAGGAAAACAAAACACCAGAGCTCAATTTAAGTCATGCCTGACATGACCTCCGATTTAGACCACATTTTATTGATCTTTTATCCAAAAATAAAAAATAAAATTAGAGAAAAAAAGGTGGCCTAAATTGAGCCATATGTAGACAGTAAAAGATAGGTCATGTCAAGAAATGACCTAAATTGTTCTTAAACAAAAGTACCTGAGCAGTTCTCGTATGCATCAAGGAGGGCAGAGTCTTACGATGTTCGATTGGTAGGCTTTGGAATTTTCTTGTACTCGTAGTTATTGATGTCTACCTTTTCTTGTAAAGCCTGAAAAATAGTAACAATTAGGCTGCTCTGCATGTAATGAAACTGCAAATAATAACAGACGAATAGCAACCAGAAAGAGTAATACCCTCAGTTCTTCCTCTAAAGATATGTTTTTCGGCTTATATGCATCAATCGGTCCTGTTCTTGAAAGAGCTTTTCTCATCTCAGTGATCTCCCATTCTTGATCATCTTTTACTTTGGCAATATCTTTACTGAACTACAAAGTCCGGCAAGTCTTTTAAAAGAGTATAAAATAGAAACATAAGAGAATGATAAATCTTTTTTTTTTAATAAGAAATAATTTCATTGATGAGCAAATTCCAATTAACAACGAGAATGATAATCTAACCTATAAGAAACATATAAACAACATTAAAATTCTCATGATCATCATAAGTTATTTTCTTTCTAGAAATCTTTTGAGGTTAGAGTTGGTCTAGTTGTCATTCAAACGCTCAACTAAGAGATTATCGGTTCAATCCATGGTGATCACCTATTAGGAATTATTTTTCCATGTATTTCCTTGACAATCAAATGTAATAGGATCATACGATTATTCTATAAGAATAGTAAATATGTATTTAAGTTGAGTCAAACACTCACAAATATAACAGGAAATTTGAAAAATCTATGACTTAAAACTCCTTTTATAGGGTAGTATTGTGCATATAGCTAAAGGAAGTATTTCCCATCCTTAAACAATTCAGGGGCTTAGGAAACCATTATGGGTCGACCTAGTGATCAAGAGAGGTTTTTAAAAACTAGAAGGTTATGAGTTCAATCCATGGTAACACCTATTTAAGGGGTTGGGAAACTATTATGGGTTGACTTAGAGGTCAAGAGAAGTTTTGGAAAACTAGGAAGTGATGAGTTCAATCCATGGTAGTACCTACTTAAGAATTAATTTCCTACAGATTCCTAACATTCAAATATTGTAAGGTGAGTATGTCCCGTAAGAATAGTCAAAGTGCACGTAAGCTAACCTAAAGATTCACGGACATATATCATTAAAAAAACTATAAAAAAACAGTTTACTCCAGTCCAAAGAGAACTTTCCAAGACATGGAAGGAAACAATGAGAAAGATATTAATGTACATGAAACAACTGTGAAAAGCAAGTCGAGAGAAATTATTTGATGAGACCGCCCCACAGTGAATGACAGTTTTGCACAGTCGGAAGTGTGAGAACAAAATTGCAAAAGTAATTTACTTTTGTATTGTACCCGGTAGTTATTAGAAGCATACATATTTCTCGATCAACAAAATTCTAATGTATAAAAACAGACTTCTCAGAATTCTACATCCAGTCATCACAATCCTGAGAAGATATATTTCTCCACTTGGAAAATGAGACACTAAATATGAAATTGATATCCAACAGAACACAAGACTATCACAATGAATCTTAAATTTGAGACAGCACCAGTAATCACTAACCTTCCTTGCAAGAGATGGCCAAGACCCACTGCCCCAAACACAGTGAGAGAGATCATTGGAAGTCCATATCTGATAAATGGGTGTCTTCTACCCCATCTTCTAAACATGGATGGCGATGCCCGAGTTCCATTTTCGACGGAGGTAATCTTCATCGGTTCTGTAGACTGACCCATTCCTGCCTCTGTGGTGATCATTGTGCAAACAAACCATGAAAAAACCTGTATGAATGAACAAAAAAAAAAAGATATTGGTTGTAATTTCAAATGGTAGAGATTAGAGAATAGAAGGTATTTCGAAAGTTTCAGTTTGTTATTTGAAACACTTAACATCTCCTTCTAGTGTGACATCTACAATGTCTGCTATTGTATATTATATAATTTATATTACACTAATCTATTGAGTTCAATTGAACTAAACATATGGATTTATGATGTAATTTCTTTTTCTTTTTTTTTTTTTTTTTTTGACAAGAAACAACACTTTTCATTAATATGTATGAAAAGAGTCTATTGCTCGAGGATACAAACTCCACAAGCGAGCGAAAGAGATTTATGATGTAAGATTTAGAATGTAAGTATAGACTAATAATGACCTGGAGGGAAATGTTAATCCAAATCAATTCCTCATTTTGCCCAACATTTTCCTCTTAAAATGTTTCGCTGCCTTGTCTCCTGACTTGAATAAATGTGCCAAGAAAGAAGGAAGGGTTTTGCTCCTTCTATCCCAAATAAGGATGTCAACCAAAACAAATCAGCCCCTCTAAAATTTTGGCCATTTTGGTATTAGGGCTTGAGAGTGATTTTGAAGAGTAAAGGGAGGTTCCAAGTCCTATTGAAACTTGGGGTTATTTTGTATTTTCCTATCTTTTTTATATCTTTCTTCTCCCTCAATCTAACAGCCCTAACAAACTCCTAACAATTTGCTAAAATACCCTTATTATATTTCTAATAACAATTCTTTTTTTTTTATATCCGTAACTGTCTGGGCCAGTTTGCGCGCACCTCGACTAATGTCATCAGACATACAACATTTGGATGTCAAGGAAACTCATAGGAAATTAATTCTTAGATAGGTGGCCACCATGGATTGAACCCATCACCTTAAGCACCCCAAAAACCTCTTTGACCACTTGAGCCACTCCATGATGGTTCTAATAACAATGCTATCACTTTGCAACCTGACTGCACTACCTGTTCACCATAAAGCGCTTCTAATAGTGAAGACTATCCTCACAAATAGAGATGTCCACAGGGCGGGGCCGGGGAATGGCTTCCCCGTCCCCGTCCCCGCCATAAAATTCAATCCCGTCCCTGGAAAAATTTCCATTTTTTTTCTCGGGGATCGGATTCCCCGCGGGGATTTTTTTTTCAATTTAATTTTTTTTTCTTTTTTATATATTTTTTGGATAAAAATTCAAAAAATTAGATTTTTTAAAAAAAATATCTATAAGTTTCAACTACAAGGTTAATTATCAAAGAAAATATTCATGTGCATAGAAAATATTATCAACAAAAATATATTTATTTGAAAATTAAATGAGTAGAATTAAGAAAAAATATAAAATAAAAAAAAAAGATAAAAGGGGCGGGGATCGTGGAATCGAGGACGGGGAATACAATCCCCATCCCCGGCCACGTTTAGCCAACGGGGATTTTTTCTCCCCCGTCCTCAACCCCGTTCCCCGCCTCATTAGGGGCAGGTTCTCGCGGGGAAAATAGACATCCCTACTCACAAACCAATATGAATTCTTTCTTTCTCCTCACTCACATATTTTCTTGAAAAATTTTTAGGAGGTCAATCGACCTCATGGTTCCAAGTTAAGCATTCTTTAACTTTAAATTTCTTATAATTAAGCCACCGAAAAGGAAGCTGCACCTTATTGATATAGCTGATTACTAAGAATTTTTAACCATGACTTATATTTCTTTCATATCCCTCTCATTTACGTATGGTCACGGTTCATTCATGTACCACTTCTAACCCCGACCATTACACTAAGATGCGATTAACAGAGAGGGGGCAAAAGATTTTTGTTCAACAACAATTTTCAAATGTACTTTGAACCAATAACATAATTCATACATACACAGAAAACGAGATATCATAAAAGCACAAATTCAAACACCAACCAAAAATTCGCTCGAGAATGCAAAGATTATGTCCCTATAACAAAAAGAAAAAACGAAGCAATAAACAATCACAGAAAATATATTTACCGATCTACGCCAAAATCATCGTCTGGACGAACAATAAGAAAGTGAATGAAACTGAAAAACCAGTCGCCAAATCGAATAATCGCTTTCTAACAGAGTATGTTAGAAAGAGAGAAGAAGCTTATCGGTGCTGACTCAACTCGTATTGGGCCGGGTCGGCCCATCAAATATATATATATATTAGGAAATTTATCCTAACCAACACATTTTACCTCTATATTTGCACCATAATTTCTAAAATAATTCATTTATAGTACATGATTTTTTATGAATGATAGAACTCAACAAATAATATAATGAGTCTATCAATGATAGAAAGTGATAAAACTGAACTAGTTCAATAGTACTCAATTTAGATTTTCCAATAGAAATGAATTAGTTTTGATTTTGTGCTATAGATGGAAATATTTCGTCATTTTTTATTATACATGCAAAATTCCCTATTTTTTAGGTACATTAAACAATTTATAAAAATTGTACTCGATATATTCTTCTTATAAAATAATGATAAATATAGTCAAATTTTAAAATATTTACGTTCATAATCTTTAATGTATTTTAATGATATTATACTCATTAATACCATATTATAAAAAAGCATGTAACAATATTTATTAATATCAATAACTATAGTTATTAATTTTTTTTAAAAAAGTGATTATATTTATAATTATTTTCTAAAATTGACTGAGTATCTCAATAATTTGTAACTAATTTGGTCCCTCGCCTAATAAGCTCGATAAAGATGATTTGTTCGGTTTTTTTTTTGGAAATAAGAAAACTGTTATGAATAGATATTTTATAATAGTCAAAATTCATGCAATTTTTACCATTTTGCCATAAGAGTCTCAAACTTTTAATATTGTAGTTAATTATAGTTTTTGTTTTACTAAATATGAACTCCTTGTAATGTTATAAATAGGAGCATTGTAAGACTTGTAATCACACACCAAACTCAATAAGAGTTATTCACTTTTTCCTACTACACCATTCTCTCTATCTTTTGATCCTTGTCTACTTTTATAACAAAAAAAAAGATTTTTTTTTTTAATTTAATAATATTTGGAGTGTGAGTTTCGAACCTATAATATTATCCAACTTTAAATATATTAAATTAAACTTTAAACTTAGATAAATGTTGCACATTTTTACCAAAACTTTTGTTCTGATGTTGGTTTTCTTTAAAGTTTTAAGAGATTGTTTTTTTTTTTAGAACAAGTTGGGAGTTTTAAGAGATTGTTGATATTATATATGATACGATTACTAAAACAATTATAAAAATACATATTTTCAAATGAATATGTTTTATTAGTATTGTATAGAACAAAATTCATGAAAAAATGATAAATTAAAAACGCTTGCACTGTGCCAACATGATCAGTCAGCAGGATCAAGTATATTTCTGCTTGCATTATACATACGACTTTATGGCCCAATGGATAAGGCGCTGGTCTACGAAACCAGAGATTCTGGATTCGATCCCTATTGAATCGAATTTTGTATTAATGGTAATGTTTGAACAACAATATTATTATTTACTTTTTTTAATCAATTATTATTATTTAATTAATACATAAGTTAACTTTAAGACGAAAGATTCCATCTCATAACTTTCTACTTATTAAATTATATATCAGTTATACTCTAACTAACATAAAATTTATTTAGATTTAAATACAAAATAATAAATTTACAAAAATATATGTAATGATTCTTTTATATAACTTTACTTCAACAAATTAGGAGATCCTCCATTCTAATATCTCACCATGGAAAAGCCTAGAATTACAGCAATTTTCCTACTGCCCCAAAATAGCAAAATCTTAACAAAGTCTCCATGAATGACAGAGCTACAAAACTTTAGTCATTTTTAAGAATAAAGGTTAGTGAATTAGAGTTTGGTTTTAGATATCAAATACAGCATTACAACAAAACACAAAGCTATATCAACTCTTTAGTTTCTGGATTCACCAATGTTATGATGTTATTTCTCATTCGTAAGCAGAGACGTCGGGGACATTTCGGGATCTCGTTTCGAATTTATGAGCTTAGATGCTTTCTGTTCAGAGCTCTTAAACTTTATTCTTAAGCCCAACTTCTTCAAGATCAGGTTCCATCCACCCTTTGTCTTGGCCAGCTTGTTCAGCTCTTCCTTCATGCTCGAGCACTCTTTCTCCAGCTCCGAGACACGCTCTTTCATGTCGTCGACAGCAAAAGCACGGTTTTCGGTTGTGCAGGTGTCAACAGCCAAGTTTCCACTGATGTTATGCGAATTATCAATGTTGTCCGAGATAAATAACCAACTGGCAACCGATGTTCGGAGTCGAAGTTGTTCAAAGAAAAGAACTTGGACGACGACACGAAGCGGTAGTCTTTCGTTTTGGGTTGCATGGGTGCTGGGTTCCAATGACAGCTTCTGGCAGTTCATAAGCCTGCAGATTTGTTCCCTTTCAGAGTCTGTTAGCCAGTGATGAGCCTGACACAACGTACAAGCAAAATATCATAAGCATAAAGAAAATCTCAAAAGCAAACAATATGCAAATCTTATAGAACATAACTAAACTTCCTTTAATTCCTTCACTAGACAATTGCAATCCAAATTTTCACAGGGGAAAGTTCATGAATACAAATTTATTTCGATTTTTTATTAAATTTTAATCTCAAATCTTTCGTACATGGGAAAGTTTCTACAGGACTTCGATGGGATCCATATTAGGAGTATATTAGTAATTAGATTATGTTGAATTATGTTAAATCACCAATTAATCTAAAAGCTTAAACGATGTGTTGTGGCAAATTTAATTATACCAACCAACAGATTAATAGTATGTAAGGCTTTTGGTTATAAATAGAGGGTGTAAGTGGTGAGGAGGATGTCAAATATTGTGGTCATTTTGGTATTGGATCTTGAATGAGCTCAAGAATGAGAGAGTCTAAATAATACCTATGAAAAATTGGTTTATCTTGTAATTTCCGTTATTTCATCATCAGTAGAATTGAGTTCTATAATATTGATGGAGAAGAAGATACCTTAAGGTAAATATCAATAGCGCGGTAAATTCCATCGTCGAGTGGTCTCGCGAACTCGGGAATAGCTTCAGCTAGTGATTGAAATTGTTGCAACTTAAGATTGACATCAGGTGCAACTTCAGCAAGATATCCATCAATCAGATTAGCCACCATTGTCAATGGAGAAACTGAATTGGAAGCCATCAATTGACCATCCTCAACTATAGTTGGAATGCAGTCATTTTCATTTCGATCGAATAGCGTAAAGTGATCGAGAATTCGCTGAATACAGTCAATATCATACAAGGTCTCGACCGAGCTCCTCATATTCGGTATCAGAAGATCTTCAAGAGTTGCTTCTTCTAATTGCGCCCCAATGCGTTTTTCAAGGTTCTCCCTACATGAGAAGCTGGCATGTAAAACTATTGAGGTTCTCAAAAGCCTAATCAAGAACTTTGTTGGTGTCACACACTTTTGATGAGGAAGTAACTCAACTATCTCTTCAAGAAGTCTCCTTTGATCTACTTCCGATGAAGCTGAAACGTTCGATACCGGTGCGCTGACGGTTCCATCATCAATGCTCGCTTGCCTTCCCAACAAGGGAAGGTGCCTTCTAGCATAATGAATGAGAGAGCCAGCACTTATCTCAGGCTTCATACCTCTTGATCTAACTTCCAAAATCAGTCTTTTGTATAAAGGCAATTTCAGAGAGGACGCATCTTCAAACCACCAATCATCCCTTACTTTTCGTGATTTCGACGAGACAAGTATTCCGTTCCAAGACTCATTGCACTCCAAGCTTTCCGTTGATTGGGATCCTGTAACAGGCCAGCTGAACAACCTTGGATCTACACAAGCTTTCATTGCTAGTGAATTTATACATCTCGAGACAATGTGAAGCTCCTCAGCATAAGATAACATCTCTTCACAGGTTTCAAGAGCTTTAATCGAATCCGTCCAGTTCTCAAAGACTTCGTTTAGGAAATTCTCAGATTGAGTTATAAGATTTCCATTTCCGTAATCCTCATTCATTCGAAGATACTCGGCTGTGCACCTAAGCTGGACTATGTTGAGTGCATTGAGCTCCATTTTAACACCATAACAAAATTTTGATACAAGTACAAAGGCTTTGGCTCCACCAGGAATGTCATGAAGTTGCAAAACACACTTTCTATTATCCTCTCCACAAAAATCTCCAATAAGTTGTTCTAATACTCCACTTCTGGACAGCAGAGGAAACTGAAGAAAATACAAAGTAGTAGGAAAGTATGATTTCACTTTTCAAGTTAGCAAGTGAATTGAAAGTTTTACATGTAATATATCCTTTTATACATATATATATATATATATATATATCTGTACTGTCTGGGCCAGCTTACACGCACCTCGACTATTGTCACGTGAGATACCGTCTGATGTTGGATGTCATAGAAATTCGTAGGAAATTAATTCTTAAATAGGTGGTCATCATGGATTGAATCCATTCCCTCTTACTTACTTAAGGCCATCACTCCATGTGGTTACAACATGTAGTATAACTAAGGAGCTTAACTTCCTAAACCATCATTTACAACATAAGCCTTTAGTTGTAAACCAGTTCAACACCAGCGTCATAGGATCGATCCCGAGATTCAGTATTTGTTCCCCCTCCCCCGATATGTCCTCAAAAAAAAAAAAAACCTAGTATGCTTTCGCCTCTCTACATGCACCATTTCGTAGTCCCATAAATCGGTGAAGGTGAATGACAGCTTAATATAATAATGTGTTGATTTCATCTTCTCTATGGGGAGGTATATAAATACCAAATAGGCTCTAGAATATCTAGAGTAATCCTAACAAATTAAAAGATTACAACAAATATGGGAACCAATCAACTAACTCTACTATTCACACATATATATATATATATATATATATATATATGTATATGTATATATAATCTCATAGCCCATTCTTGTGATTTGCCTTGCTCACCCTGT
>JBBMKA010000003.1:734787-753237 GCA_037833695.1 Sechiopsis laciniata | reverse complement strand
GAATTATATACCAAACCAACATAGAGTTCAAGTACATTTTATATGATCGAATAATCAAATTATATATGTATATATAGAATGAACCAAAGTTTGAATTTGTAAATGACTACCGAAAGGGTTGGGTCTTATAGTTTCATTGTTTAGTAAAAATTCAGTTTAACAACATGGTCACAGATTCGATTGGTAGAATCGATATTTGGTGCTCTGAGAGCAGTTATACCCTCTTTATAGGGTATATAATCCCCCACTTGTATTTTAAAAAAAGAATTTGTACATGACATTTTATTCTCGTGGTGTACTTTTTCACCTGACTGTATAAATAGCCTAGTTAGGGGGCGCAACAAAAAATTGAAAAATCAAACCGAACCAATTCAATCCAATGGATCGGATCGGTTTTTTAGCATCAAGTTGAACATATCAGTTTGTAATTTGAAAATTCTAAAAATATTAGATCGATTCTGATTTTCATTTTAAAAAACCAATAAAAATCGAATCAAATCGATATATATATTGTCAATAACTATAAAGTCATTGTTAAATATTTTAATTTTAGTAAAATAGTATTTTAGAGAAGTTGAATTTTCATCTTTCAACTGTCATCTTTCTTTCATTATTTAGAAGATAGTCTTGAAGATCAATTTCTTATAGTAAACATTTTTTTTATCCTTCAAATGTTAATATATTATTTTAAGTAACTTTCTCAAACTTTACTTATTCATATTAGTTTTCATTATCTATTTGAAACTAATTTATGAAAGAAAATCGGATGTAAGGACTAAACTTGTTTATGATAATTTTTTTTTTTAATGAGAAATGATGTTTTTGATATATTAAAAAAATTGGACATTTGATCGAATCCAAAACAAAATCAATGGTTCTATACTTTATTGGACATTAAATTGAATCCATTTTTTTGAAAATCGAAGATATCGGTTCGGTTGTCGGCTTGATACAAAACCGACAAAAATCGAACCAAATTTATTCATGAGCCTAGTAAAGGAATGATAAGATCAAGTATCATTCACACAAGTCTCTTCTTATAATTATTATTATCCACAAAGGTTGTCTATTTGCGGTTGGTTTGATGGCTAAAAATTCCAACTTCCTAATCAAAGATTGAGAGATATTAGGATATGAGAAATTGTGGACTCATTAGAAAGAAAGAAAAAAAACGTTTAAATGATTGACTAACTTATATATTGATTATTAGTGTTTTTCTTAGAGGAAAATTTGAACCTAAGACTTCTTAGTCAATGGATATACACTAATGCCGCTGAGTAACGGTTCTTATTAGCATAATTAATACTTCTTTATTATGTGATATTTGACATGAAAGAATTGAATTCATAATTTCTTGCTATCTCCAAAATTTATATCAATCCATGATTGTACACAACTTTGAAAATTATTATTGTTTCTAAACCCAACGACATATTAGTTTTAACAGTGTATATAAGTTTTAAAAAACGGAAACATTTGTCATAAGATTACAATCCTTCAAATTTACTATAAGAATCAATTTTCAAATAGTTAGTTATTTGGGGAGAATATCCATATAAATAGTTAATATTCTATATCAAATTAACCTAATTATATATAAATATAATTTCAATGTTTAACCATATAATTAAACATATTATGTCTGTAGTTCATGTTTTCCCACTCTCTCCCTCTGCCACAAATAGCAAAATTTTAACAGTGTTTCTCCATGAATGACAGAGCTACAAAACATGTCATTTTCAAGAACAGAGGTTAGCAAATTAGAGTTTGGTTTTAGATATCAAACACAGCATTACAGCCATAAAAACACACAACACTTTTAGTTTCTGGATTCCCTAATGTCATGATGTTCTTTGCCAATCATAAGCGGCGATGTTGACAACATTTCGGGATCTGGTTTCGAGTTTGCGAGTAGCTTGGATGCCGCTTTCTGTTCAGAGTTTTTGAACTTTATTCTTATGCCCAACTTCTTCAAGATCATGTTCCATCCACCCTTTGTCTTCACAAGCTTGTCCAGCTCTTCCTTCATGCTCAAGCACTCTTTCTCCAACTCCGAGACTCGTTCTTTCACGTTGTCGACAGCCAAAGCACGCTTTTCGGTTGTGCAGGCATCAACATATGGTAGTGCTGCATTGTTTCTACCAAGTGCAACCAAGTTGCCACTGATGTTATGCGAATTCTCAATGTTGTCGGAGACAAATAACCAACTGGCAACCGAGGTTCGGAGTCGAAGTTGTTCGAAGAAGAGAACTTGGACGATGACACGAAGTGGTAGTCTTTCGTTTTGGGCTGCGTGGGTGCTGGCTTCCAACGACAGCTTCTGGCAGTTCATAAGCCTGCATAGTTGTTCCCTTTCAGAGTCTGTTAGCCAGGAATGAGCCTGCCAATGTACAAGCAGTATCATAAGCAGAAAGAAAAACTCAAAAGCAAACAAGAAGAAAATCTTATAGAACATAGCTAATTTTCCTTCAACTCCTTCACAACTGTCTAAAAAATTACTCATACTAACACTAGTCAATTTTGGATTGTTGGTTGATGTAATTAAATTTACACCAACCCATTAGCTTAAGTTTCTGAGTTGATTGGTAGTTTCACATAATTTAACATGGTATCATAGAAAGAGGTCCTGAGTTCGAGCCCCTGCCAAGTTGTTTCCTCCCCAACTAAAATTGAATTTCACTTTTAGATCATTTCTCAAATTTCCAAGTCCATAGGTAAGGGGGATTGTTGGTTGATATAATCAAATTTACCCCAACCCATCAACTTAAGCTTTTGGGTTGATTGGCGGTTTAACATAATTCAACACGGATTTTTATTAGCTTTTAAACTTGAAGTTTTCTTATGGGAGAAAGTTCTAACAAGAGGGATAATTGTAGAAGAAGATACCTTGAGGTAAATATCGATAGCACGGTAAATTCCATCGTCGAGTGGCCTTGCGAACTCCGGAATAGCTGCTGCTAGTGCCTGAAATTTTGGTAACTTAAGATTAACATCAGGTGCAACTTCAGCAAGATATCCATCAATGAGATTAGCCACCATTGTCAATGGAGTAACTGAATTAGACCCCATCAATTGCCCATCCTCAACTGTGGTCAAACTGCAGTTGTTTGCATTTCGATCAAGTAGCATAAAGTGATCGAGAATTCGCTGAATACAGTCGATATCATACAAGGTCTCGACATAGTACCCCAAGTTCGGTATCAGAAGATCTTCAAGAGATGCTTGTTCTAATTGCACCCCGATGCGTTTTTCAAGGTTCTCCCTGCATGAGAAGCTGGCATGTAAAATCATGGAGGTGCTCAGAAGCCTAATCAGGAACTTTGTTGGTGTTACACATTTGGGATGAGAAAGTAACTCAACTATCTCTTCAAGAAGTCTCCTTTGATCAACTTCCGATGCAGGCAAGACATTTGATACCGGTGCGCTAAAGGTTCCGTCGTCAATGCTTGCTTGCCTTCCCAACAAGGGAAGGTGCATTCTAGCATAATGAATGAGAGAGCCAGAAATTATCTCAGGCTTCATGCCTCTTGATCCAACTTCCAAAATCAGCAATTTGTATAAAGGCAATTTCAGGAAGGACACATCTTCAAACCACCAATCTTCCCTTACTTTTTGTGATTTCGACGATACGTGTATTCCGTTCCAAAACTCGGAGCCTTCCGAGCTTTTCATCGATTGAGGTCCCGAAACAGGCCAGCTGAACAGACTTGGATCCACACAAGCTTTCATTGCCAGTGAATTTATACATCTTGAGACAATGTGAAGCTCCTCGGCATAAGATAACATCTCTTCACAGGTTTCGAGAGCTTTGATCGAATCCGCCCAGTTGCCGAAGACTTCATTTAGGAAATTCTCGGATTGCGTTATAAGATTTCCACTTCCATATTCCTCATTCATTCGAAGATACTCAGCTGCGCACCTGAGCTTGACAATGTTGAGTGCAGTGAGCTCTATTTTAACACCATAACAAAACTTGGCTGCAAGTAAGAAGGCTTTGGCTCCACCAGGAATGTCATGAAGTTGCAAAACACATTTTCTATCATCCTCTCCACAAAATTCTCCAATAAGTTGTTCTAATTCTCCACTTCTGGACAGAAGAGGAAACTGAAAGAATACAAGTAGTGGGGAAGTATGATTTCAATTTTCAAGTTAGCAAGTGCATTGAAAGATTTACTGTTAGATAATATGGAGTTCCATCTTAAAACCAATTGATAACGAGAGAAGTAACTCACTTTTTTTTCATATGGGATCTTTAACGTGCCCCTCAAGATGGTGTTTATTTGGATTTACCAATTTGGATCGAATCTTAATTTTATTTTACTGGCCCGAACACCCATTTAAGTTTAATGAGCACTGATACTATATTAGATAGTATGAGGCTTCATCTCACAATCAATCAGCAACGGGTGAGGCAAACCCACCTTTCTCAAAGGTTGTGAGACCTCCTCACTTTTCTGACGTGGGATCCTCAACCTTTACTACGTATAATATAACCAAGGAGCTTATCCTCCTAAACCATCATTTCCAACATAAGCCTTGATATGAAATTGATATCTAGTATGCATTCGCCTCTATATACACCATTTCATAGTTTTATAAATCGATGAAGGTGATTATTGAGAGATATTACAAAATGTATTATAGATAAGGAGCTTATCAACT
Organism: Sechiopsis laciniata; assembly: GCA_037833695.1. NCBI lineage: Eukaryota > Viridiplantae > Streptophyta > Magnoliopsida > Cucurbitales > Cucurbitaceae > Sechiopsis > Sechiopsis laciniata. The sequence continues at coordinate 748,575 of JBBMKA010000003.1, read as the reverse complement.
TCCTAAACCATCATTTACAACATAATATTCCACATGAAATCGAAACCTAGTACACATTCGCCTCTGCATGCACCGTATCCTAGTCCTATATAAATCAATAAAGGTGAAGATTATAATACATTATGATGTTACATTGCTCACCTTGTGTAGATGAAAGGAGGTGTCCCCAACTTCAACAATGACATCACTTGCAAGCCCAGATGAGCAAAGCCTATAAGTCAGAGGGAGTTCATTTACATAAGTCTTTATTTAAACGAACACTAACACATAGATACAATTCAAAGGCCGAGTTCGAATGTCGATTAACAACGAGAATCAGAATGACCAAATGTAGTATCAATATTAAAATCCAAAATGATATCGTTGATTCATTATAAAGCCGAAGAGAAATCCATAGATCATAAATAGAAACAACTCCATTGCCTTTGAACATGATTTCAATTCTTTGTTGTTTGTTCAATGTGAAGTTTTCTCCAACAATTATATAGAAAAACAAAACAATCCCATCAACCAAATACTTAAAATGCAGTTAAAGTTTGTATGTGAGAAGGAAGCATAAGAACGAAAATGAATTCACAAACATATCCTTGATTCAGAATCTCTTTATAGCTCAGAGCTTCACCCCACTACATACCTAGAACACTTGCACCCGTCACAAGATCCAGACTTAGGATTCAATAATGAATTTTACACTTAAGCTATGTTTCAAACCTTAGACCTCTAAGAGAGCATACTTTAGAGGCTCACGCCTCTGTTAACGAGGCCGTCCCTTTTTTTTATTGAACAACATTTGAGGTTACTAGATTTTATGAGATGTCACTAGAACTCCAATCACGAGACCGTCTCTTGGGGACCCTCATATGGAAAAATCAAACAAACGCTAAAAAAAATATCTGATTAGAACAAAAGCAATAGTTCAACGACATCAATATATACCTATTAACTAAAAAATCATGATTTTGAATTCTTTACCCCCAATTATTCTAGAACTAAAACAAAAATATATTATTGATGATTAGCCTTCATACAGAATGAGTTTGTACCCAACAAAAAAATCATACAAAACCAACTTCAGAGAAACTGAAATCGAACTATAGTAATCAAAACTGAAATCGCAAGCCATAAGGATCAAAAACAAATTCAAAAAGAAAACACAAACAGACCAAGAATCGCCATGGAGGTAAAACACATCGGATTTAGATCCCAACTTCAGAGACGCCATTGCAGAGTATCTCAAGCTCCAGTCTCCAATATCATGGAGAAATAATTTCACAAAATTATGAGGCTTAAAAAATGAATTTGAAGAAATCAATTAATGGGCGTTTTTTGTAAATTTATTGGATTCGATATTTTGAGGTTTTCTGGATGAAGAAGAGCGATGATCCCGAGTCCAAAGGAGGAGTCTAGGAGAAAATTCAGTTCCTGCGGTTACACGACTGTTTGGCAATTTCCAGTTTTTTTTTTTCTTTTAATTTCATTTTACGTTGGAATTTGGACAGAACTTTATGGAACACAATTATAATAATAATAATGGATCAATGAATATGAAAGTTTGAATCTGTACATAATTTTCTATTTTGTTTGCATTGAGATTATAAATTCGGGGCCCATTTCCATAAAATGTGAAAAGATTATTGCTTTTGAGGAAAATGATTTCATTATATCGGATTATTCAACCCAAATTATGAAATAAATAAAAGAATAAATGAATCCAATCTGAGAATTGAGTCCAACATGAAAGTATAGACTTAGATTAGGTTGGGTTGTTTTAATGCATAGGATTGGAGTTAGATTGGTCTTGAAAATTTTTCTAACTTAATCTAACTTGAATCATGTTCACCCCTAATTATTTAATTGTGCCGAAGAATTAATAATTCATATTTAGGGGTGGGGGATTCGAACCTATGATTTTAAAGTCACTAAGTGTACATTGATGCCACTTAAACTATTGCTCGTGTTGAAGAATGAACGAGATCTATGCTTAAGAATATGTACATGCAGGCCATGGTATCACCAAGTTGTTGGCGTTATTAATGCCTGTTATTATATTTTGTTTGATTGGGCTTTTCTTGTAGCTCGAAACAAACAAGATTTGAAGTAAAAACTTTGAAAATGACAAATTTTGATGGATTTTTTTTTTCCTCTAAACTTTTCCATATAACATTTGAGGAAGTGGGGTTTGAATTATAATTTTATGGTTATATTTTTTTTCCCTTTTTTATGATTATAGAACTTGAAATTTTGATCTCTAAATCAAATGACATAACTTTATAATTATTAATTAAGTATACGAGATGTTACTGAAACTCTATTCTAGTTGTCACGAAAACATTTGTTGTATGGTAATGAAATGAAACTTGTAGCCATGGAAATGGCAAGTCTAGTCCATGCATAAATTCATGTCATAGTATTATGCTCCTTTTTGTTGGACAAAAGCGATATGCATTTTTAATTTTAAAAAAGGCAATATGCATTTTTTTCGGCATTACTCAACAATGGTAGATACAAAACAATTGATATCTTGAAAGTTTGAAGAGAGCATAACTTAATTCATTAATGTATAATGTATAAGACCAACTAATAAAGTAGTATACGTGTATGCTCATGATTAAAATATCATAAAATTGAATTGATATATTAAATTTCAATTTACAACAAAGAGTGTGAGAGTTTCAAGCATATGACGAAGATGAGCTAAACTAAATAACTCGTTTTATAGTATTTTTATAAAAACATATAGGAGCTATATATAGCTGTTTCATTCCTATTTCTTGTTAGGGGAAATAGTAGTAAATGACTACTCTTCAAAAAATAATTAAGAAAATGTCTACACTTTTTAAGACTTTAAATGTGTGTCTAAATTAGAAATTGGTGAGGAGAGATAGTTAAAACATTCTCATAATACCCCAATTTAATTTCTTTTTTAAAATATATTTATTAATTACAAAACCTAATTAATCGTTCTTTTATCTAAGTCTTAATGACTCTGCCAAAAAGAGAAAGGGATTTTTTTAGCTTAAAGTGACTTTGGAGTGAAATTTACCAATTGAGGTGGACAAAAAGATTCAAAGATGAAGAGAGATGAGCTTTTACAGTTTGAAGATGAAGAGAGACGAGCTGTCACAGTTTGAAGATGTAGAGAGACGAGCTGTCACAGTTTGAAGATGTATAGAGACGAACTGTCACAGTTTGAAGATGTAGAGAGACGAACTGTCACAGTTTGAAAATGTAGAGATTCGAACTTCCACAGTTTGAAAATGTAGAGATTCGAACTGCTATAGTTTAAAGATGTAGAGAGCCGAACTGCCACAGTTTAAAGATGTGGAGAGCCGAACGGTCACAGTTTAAAGATGTGGAGAGCCAAACGGTCACAGTTTAAAGATGTGGAGAGCCGAACGGTCACAGTTTGAAGATGTAGAGAACCGAACTGTCATAGTTTGAAGATGGAGAGAGCTGCACTGTCACAATTCGAAGATTAAGCACAAACCACCTTCGACACTACAAGTCGTCGATCAAAACATATGGAAGAAATCGCATGTTGTAGAGTTCACTCGAAATCTAACGGTATGTATAAATATGAGAATGGATGTAATTTTAATAATGATATTTTTTAAACTGTTTATATAAGGTTCATGATGATATTTATAGAATTGTTGTTCCTTAGATTTTTTAGCTTTTTTAGAACTAAAAAATCTAATAATGATATTTTTTAAAGTGTAGACATTTGATAGATATTTTTTAAAGTATAGACATTTGATAGATATTTTCTCTAAAATAGCTATTTTTCTAATTGACCCTCGTTGTTATTATGTTCCGTTAAAGAAAGATCGAGAAGAGTTGAAGAGCGGTTCCGTTAAAGAAACGTATAGAAGCCCAAATTTGTCGTCCGGCCCGGCCCAGCAGAATGCGGACTCTTGTAGTGAGTTGTTTGGTGAAGGTTGGTTGAAACGTAGAAGACAAACTCGCCATGGAAGCTCTGCTCAAAGCTCGACTAGCCCTAATCTTCTCGATCATCGCTCATGTTTCGTTGCTGGCCTCCGCTTCTTCAAACGATCTCCAGATCGTCAACGCCGAGAAAAGAGTGAGATTACAATCTCTTATTTCCTACCATAATCTATAATTCTTAATTGTTTGATTTTTAGTTTTGTTTCGGAGGCGGCAATTTTGCACTCTACACTTTATTCCGCTGCTGGATTTGGCCTCTGTTTCTTAGGAAATTCCAATTTAGAGATAGAAGAAAATGAACGCAAGTAATGAAATGATTAGTTTAGATATGGATCTTGGAAGTTGAGATTAAACAATGTGGACTTATGTATGGTAAATTGTTGAATTTTGATCTTGGAACTTCAGCAGTATCTTAATATCTGAACTTTGGAATAATTTCGGTTCCTGCAATTCTGATTTCAATTTCTGAGTTTCACTACTAATATGTACTTGTATATCATGTTTACGTTTAGGGCGACTGAAATGGTTTTTGGAAATGCATGATCCAATTATTTTCGCATCTTCTTTTGCTGTGATTTTTGGATATGCTAAACTGTGACTGTTATTTGTGCAGATTGACTTGACTTCTCACATCGTGAAGGTTTTCCTAACATTGAAGGTACTTTTCTCTGCTCTTATTTGAATGGGTAACCGAGAACCACTCTTCTTGCCCTGAAAACGGGAGCGGAGATGTCCACTGTCCCCATCCCCGTCACCCATTTTATTCCATTTAAATTTTGTAGGGAAGGGAGTGGGGATGGAATTCACGGGGATCGAGTTCCTCACGGAAAATTATTCCCATTAAACTTCTTTTTTTTTCATGAGTAATCTCATTTTACTTAATTTAATCAATTTTAGATAATTATATGAGAAATGTTTCTTAGTTTTCAATTAGATTAGTTAATTATGTAAGGAAAATATTCATTCAAATAAATACGAATGGTGCGGGGAATGGAAAAATGGGAATAGGAACATCCTTCATTCTGACAAGGATTTTTTTTTTATCCTCACTCACTTTCCAGTCCCCACCTAAATGGGGATTCTCCGTTCCGTGGAAAAATGGTCATCTCTATTGCAATTTGCAAATGCTATTCAGGTGCATCTTACAGTATTTTGTTTCTTATTTTATTTTTTTAAGGTTGAAAATACTGGAACTTCGCCAGCTTCAGATGTCCTCCTTGCTTTTCCACCTACAGAATTTGATCATTTGTCACTGATTAAGGCTGCTATAGCTTCTGGAAAAAAGAAGAAAAAGTCTTATGTTCCTCTTGATGTAAAACCAATTGAGCTTCTTGATGCACCTAATGGAGCTAAGGGTTTCTCCATATCTTTGCTCAATCCATTAAATCCTGGAGCAACTGCAACCTTTGAAGTGCTTTATATATCTACACATACCTTGAAACCTTTTCCAGAAGAGATTAGTCAATCTGAACCTCAGTTGGTCTATTACCATGATAGTTCATATGTATTGTCACCCTATCATATTAAACAACAATCAACCTTTATCAAGACCCCAAGCACTAAGGTGGAATCATTTACGAAGCTCGAACCCACTAACCGTGTTAGCAAAGAAATTCGATATGGACCATATGGCAATCGCCCTCCATATTCTTTTTCACCCATAATGTTACATTTTGAGAATAATTATCCATTTGCTGTTGTTGAGGAACTTGTGCGTGAAGTTGAAATATCTCACTGGGGCAGCATTCAGATTACCGAGCATTACAAATTGGCCAATGCCGGTGCTCGACACAAGGGTGTGTTTTCGAGGTAAGAGTTTTCTCTAATAGCATTACACTTGAACGTTATTATGATTTATCTTTTTTTATGCTATAAAATGTTTGTATGTCTCGCCTCATCCTTACTTTTTTTTCTCTTAACTGTTATTTATGCCACCAAATTCTGGTCATCGTTCATTTTATTTTATGTTATAGAATGGAAAACATGGTAGTTTCTTGTTCTTACTAGTCATTGATCATAATAATGAACCTTCCATAATCCTCATGCTTTTTTGCTATCAACTTCATTTTATTGGTCTATGCTGTTCTTGTTTATATTGTTTCTTTTGTCAGGGTTGATTATCAATCTAAACCATCGCTTAGTGGTGTTTCTTCATTCCGACATCTTCTTGCAAGACTGCCCCCTAAAGTTCACTCTGTTTACTACCGAGATGACATAGGAAACATTTCATCATCACGTTTGCGCACCGATTTTCAGAAGGTTTACCCTGACCTTGCTATATTTTATAAAGTTTCTTGCTCTAAAATTTAAAAAAAAAAAAAAAAAAAAAGGCTGATATAGCCATATAGGTACTTATGCGGTATATATATAATCACTATTATAAATCAGAATACTAGATTAATATGTTTCATGATTAAAATAGGCTGAAGTTTTCTTCTTTTTTTCTTTTGGACGAGAAGTAGGCTGAAGTTTTATAGTTTTCAATGATTAGGGATTAAGGGGTAATTGTTCTGCTATTGCGTGATTACATGTTCTATGATTTGACATGAAACATTGGGAATAATGTTTTCTGGAAATAATTATGAGTAAAGAGGCTTGAAGGAATAAGTTTAAGCATGGTGGCCACCTGTCTAGTATTTAAAATCCTATAAGTTCACTTAGCAATGAAATATTGTAGGGCTAGCTAGTTGCCTATGAGTTTAGTTGAGACTTGAAAAACTAGCTCGGGCACTCAATTATCAAAACAACAAAGAAGTTTGCAGGAAGTTTTGATTCAAAAGTTTCTTCATTTTTTTATTACAAGTGACAATATTGATTTGGTTCAAGCGTTTCTTGTTACAATAGACCATGGGTGTTGGAGGAATTAGAAATTAGGAATGCGACTGTGTTGTAATGAAATTGGTGGGAATGAGAGTAAAGGTTCTGTTTATTTTGCCAATAGCAGAATGAAGAAATAGTCATTACAGTGGAAAGGAACTAATTCCTTAGAAGAGAGATTGTAATATCAAGGTCAGCTTATAAGTCGGCCAATCCAGCTATCATTCTCAAGTACAAGCAAAGAGCAGGAATAAGAATAAGACAGACTGAGAGTCCTCATTATTCCCATTTCTGGAAAATAGTATGACACCAGTTCAATACGTTATCATAGTTATATCTGTGCACGTTTGCGTAACTTTGAAGGATATGTACTAACGTGAACGGAAATTGGCATAGGTTGTGTCTGACGAAGCAAGGGAAATGTACAATGGAGGGGTAGCTCAGATATTGAAATTAAGAACCTTAACTAGCTCGGATAATTAATCAAGAATTCGCACCATTCACGTTTTAAATCATTTTATTTTGAGCATACCAATTATGACATAAATATTAGAAATATGATGTCACGTGAATCAAACCTATAATAGCTGATGAAACATTTTTTGTAAAAAAACGCTTGAAACACTTGTTTGCGTTACCTAACTCTTAAAAAAAATTGTTTTGCAGTCTGAACTTGAATTTGAACCACGGTATCCTTTGTTTGGTGGATGGAAAGCTACTTTTGTCATTGGTTATGGGCTACCATTGCAAGACTTCCTTTTTGAGTCACCTGATGGCAGGCGGTACCTTAACTTCAGTTTTGGTTGTCCACTCGCCGAGACCGTAGTTGACAAGTTGACCTTGAAGGTGGATCTAGCAGAGTGATCTGATCACATTCTTTCTTTATCTGATTTCCTTCATATGTTTCTTGTTATTGACTTATTGTTACATGTTTCAGGTTGTTTTACCCGAGGGATCCACCGGCCCTTCTGCTGTGGTTCCCTTCCAGGTGGAACAACGCCTAGAGGTAAAGTTTTGTGTTAGGGGCATGGCCAATATGATGCTCATTTGGCATTGAGTATTGGGTTCTCTTTATTTTCTACACCGCTTGAATAAATTGACTTTATCTCGATTTCTGCAGAAGAAGTACTCGTATCTGGATGTTGTGGGTAGGACAGTGCTCGTGCTTGAAAAGAAAAACGTAGTACCCGAACATAACTTTCCTTTCCAGGTAAGCCGCAAAGTGTAAATGTATTTTCTTCTGTGAATGAATGTAAAGTATTAGTCCAAACTTCATTTGTTGGTTCAGTTAATGTTTTCCCTTTCCTTTCTGTGGTATTATAAGTTGATTTCTACGGTTCTTGTTTCTTTTTGCAGGTGTATTACAGTTTCAACCCAATTTTTATGCTGGCTGAGCCACTTATGTTGGTGTCTGCATTCTTCTTCTTTTTCGTGGCTTGTGTGGCTTATTTACACATTGATCTTTCCATTAGCAAGATGCAGTAATTTATCGGAGGTATGTTTTACCCCACCTTAAAACAAATTTAAATTTCATCATTAGCGCAGTCTTCTTTGTGTTAATGCATTATTATTGACTTGATTAGCTTTCATGAAAAATCATACCCTACATAACACAGTTTAGAATAAGTTTGCCATTATTTTTTATGATCGTGAAAATTGCTCTCTAACTAGTTAAAATCACTTCTGAAATTTATCATGATGTTTGACTGCGATCCAATGCACATTTTAAACATTTTTTAATTTGATGCAAAAAATATTATAATTTAGTCTATATGGTTTCAAAATCTAGATTTTAGTCCCTAGTTTCAAAATTTAGAATTTAATCCCTATGGATTAGAGAAAGTTAGAATTGCACCTATGATTTTCAAAACTAAAATTTAGTCTGTATAGTTTTAAACACTAGAATTTGTTTGTATGATTTGATAAAACTTAAAAAATAGTCTTTGTCATTCGTAATTGTTGACGAATTAAATAGGTGAAAGTTAAGTCCTGTTTGATAACGTTCTCGTTTCTTATTTCTTGTCCCTAATTCTGGTTTCTTGTTTCTGTTTTTATTAAATTAAAATAATATAAAATATATATTTGACAAAATTTCAAATGAAAAGTTGATTTTAAAAAACTGAAGAAATAATAAAAGTTTATTTGAAAAAATTAAAAAATAAAGTATTCCTAAGGATCGAACCTTAGTTGGAGAAGTAAACACAATAACATTACTAATACATTTGCCACAATGTCACAGTCTAAAATTGTAGATAAAAATGAGTTGGAGAAACACACAAAAAAAATCAGAAACAGAAACAAGAGAAATTTCATTTGGGAGTTTCTCATTTTGGAGCCAAATATTAGAAACGTTTCTCTTAATTTTGGGAACGAGAAATGGAAACAGTTACCAAATAAGTTTATTTCTAAAAAAAGAGAAACAGAAACAAGAAATAGAAAACAAGAACATTATCAAACGGATCCTTAGTTACTTTATGTGTCAATAATGACGGTGTGAGTTAAGTGATTGATTGAACAAAAATATAACATCTTTTATATCTACATAGTCAACTACATGTACTTAATTCGTCAACAATTACAAACTATAATGATCATTTTTTTAATTTTTATTGAATCAAAGGGACTACATTTTAGTTTTTAAAGTTATAGAAACTAAAATTTAACCTTCTTCAAATTATAAGGACTAAATTGTATAATTTACCCAACATTTTTTCAGCTCATTTTCTTGGCTTCCTGATCAATGAAATGTGTCATTCTCTTTGTTATAAAACACATTATAAACATTTTTCTGCTGAATAAGAAAAACATCAATGAAATTGGAGTGAACTTTTGTAATCTTCTCCCCAGGGTCTCCTTTAGTAATTTTAATTGTTTCTTATTAAAAAAAAAACTTTTTTTTTCTTTTCTGAACAATACTATTTTAAAGATTACTGACAAACGCACTCCTTTATTTGCAGGGAAAACTATTATGGAATGTTTCTGTCTGATGAAGAGGAAACTTAACTGTGTAGAAAATTTTGGATTCCATGGATGCAACCCGCAGGTTTTGCGTAGTTATATTATTGATCGTTTAGTCTTTATCTGTTGGGCCAAAAGCCTAATCTTCTTCGTTATCATTAGGACTATAATTCAAGGCAGCTCCTTAACTTTCTTTGGAACATGTCATTTGGATTTTCTTAATATAGGGTCAGATTTCTAAATGAAAATTTATACACAATTTTCATTTATTACAATTATTTTCTATAATCCTTTTCTAAAATATTTTCATTAAGGTTAAAATGCTATTTTGGTCTTTAAACTTTACATTAGTTCACTTTTAGGAATTAAGAGGTGATAAGTTTAATTTATTGTGGTCATCTATTTAGGAATTAACTTCTTAAGGATTTTTTTGACGTCTTAATGTTGTAGTGTTAGGCGGTATATTCTGTGACACTAGTCAAGGTGAGCGTAAATTGGCATGGAAAGTCATGAATATAAAAATAAAAAATAAAAAATAAAAACTTTCAAATGTCTAATTTTAATTTTTTATCTGCCAAATGGAGCAGCATCATATATAGCATGGTAATTGAGTTCCAAATCCTAATATGGTTGAAAAAAAAAAAAAAGTCTAACTTTTAATTAAACTTAAAATTAGTCTTGAACTTCATCTTCCATCCTCCTTTTAACTTTCTCTTTGTTCCATTTTTCTCTCTTTTTCATGCACCGAATATCAATGACGAACTTGAGCTCTACCCTAAGAAAAAGTTATGGCTTCAATGAAGATTTGGAAGAAGAGATTTAGAATTTTGTTGAGGGTAGTGAAAATTCATCTCTAGAAAGTCCACAGTGATTACCAAAATTTTACCAACATGATTATCTTTGAATTTAGAAGAAAAAGGGAGAGAAACTAATGGTGGGTTTGAAGTAGAGAGATAGGGATGAATTTGTATTGTAAATGAAAAGCTTGAGAGTAAAGAAAATGTAAAAGAGAGAAAGTTAAAAGAAGGAAGATGAAGTTGAACACTAATTTAAGTTTAATTAAAAGTTGCTAGGGGGATAAAATTGAAGAAAATTTAGAAATTTAAAGCTAAACTCTAGGTACCAAAAATGTATTTTACTACTTTCTAAAAAACATAATTGTATTTTACTCTTTTTTAATTAAATAATAGAAAATTATTACTTCTTAGTTTTCATTAACTATGAAATTCTACTTCTCACATGCTTAAACATTTAACTCCCTTCCTTTATTGACATGCCTGTATATATTTATGTCAGTAACTTTTCGGTTGTCTCCATTAAACTTTTAGCAAATTACCTAGGTCTAAAGGCATGAGTATTTTCTTTCTTTCTTTCTTTTGAATTAAAAAAAAAAAAAAAAAAAAAAAAAAAAAAAAAAAATTGTCATTTTTTTCTAGACTTTTTTAATATAAAAATGAAAACTTGTTTGTTTATTCAGAAATTACAATCATATTTACTCAATATACTAAAAGTAAACAGTAGTATCTCAGAATAACTCCAACAATCTGGAAACTTCCAGCATAGAATGTTCTGTCAAATGATTTAATGTTGTTGATTTTTAGAGATTTTTCTATGTATAATAATAATAAATTATAAATCACAATGTAGGTTAAATGTTTTTAATGAGTGGATATATAATTTTTAATTAATATCACAAACAATTTTTAATCAATATTAGAGAGAATTTTCAATCAATATAATACATAATTTATAATTATAATTATAATTAAAATAAACAATTGAAAGGTTGCCGTTTAAAGTAAATTCTTAAGATGATTTCATTTGTGTGTGTATATGTGGTAAATATTCTTAATATATATATGGTATTTTTCTACCGACATGTAGCCCAAATGTGGCTTTCAAAATCCACGGACACGTCGGTATAATCTCATCTCTCCCTCTCGTTTATTGATTGTGTGTGTGTTTTTTTTTAATTCAATTGATTTAGAAAGAATTTCACAATCTCACGTGATTTAATTGGTATCACGTGAGATTGTGAAATTCTTTTTAAAGAAAAACAAATAAGGAAAAGTTAAAGTGATGTGATTTGACCACATTTATGCCAACGCTTAAACATAGTAGTCGTTAGAAATCTATTAAGTTTGGGACCATTATGGGGTCCATCAATTATCTTATCTTTATCTTCCTTTATTTTTTTTTAATTTTTGTTTTTTTGTCGATGATTCTTTTAACAAAGACTCCCTTTGCAAATAACTTTTTTGAAATTAAGGTAAAAATAATTCAAATTTAGTTAAAGAGATTCAATATGAATATTTGGAGGGAGTTTGGTATGAGAGAAAAGAGAGGGTTTAGAAGAGGGAAGGCTTTTTATTAAAGATAAAACCTTGTTTAGTATGAATGTTCTGAGTGGTTGATAGTGGAAGTGACAGAAAATCTTGTTCAGTATGAGGAGTGGATAATGACCGGTGTTTGAAAAGGGTACCATTTACCCTTAAACTCTAAAACCCAATAAATAAATATATAAGAAAATAATATTAAATAAAATAAAGGACCAAACAACCAAATTAGAGGCTTTAATTAAAAGCTAGTGAAACCTAATTGATTTCAACCAACACATAATATTATGTACTCAACTACTTCCATTTCAAGTTTTAATTTGGATTCTTCTCTTTCCTTGTTCCCAACTATTGTGTTTCTCAATTAAAACTAGAAATTCAAGTTATTGGGTGTGAGTGAAGTGGACAATCAATGATATTGGATGAATTAGTTGGAACATAGAGGCTCCAAGTTTGAATCTCAACTACACTTTAAAACCATATTATTTGCTAGTTTTTTTTAGAAAATATTATTTGCTAGTTAGATTATACAATAAATGCACTTATTTAAAACCATCCTTTCATGTTTATATAGTAAACAACAAAGGGCTCCAACATAAAATTAAAACTCGAATCTGTGAAATTTTTATTTGCATAGAAAGTGTAGGTAGCTTAACCAAATTTTAAAACTCAACACAAATTTATTGCGCTTCAATTCATAACTCAAATTATACGAAAATTATTCAAATTTAAGTCGCTCAACCCCCAAACTAAACACGTCTTAAAAGAACTTTTTTTCTTCTAGCTTTTCTATCAGAAATAATAAGAATAATAATAAAATAAAAGGAAAAAAAAAAAAACTTTTTTAGTTCTTAAATTGGGGTCTAGGTTTAATGTTATCCCTATATTTCAAAACTGAATATTTTCATCTATAACATTTTAATAATGCTCGTTTTTACTCTTTGAGATAATAAAACTGTCGGTCACAAAAAATAATACTAACTAAAATGATAATTATACTAATATTAAATTTTAATATATTGATGAGAAATTATTTTAATTTTCAAATGAATTTAATTTTTAAAAAATAATACATATAAAAGTAAACTAAAACAACATATCATAATTAAAAGTTGAAATGATTAAAATGTAAAATAGATAAAAGTGTTTGATTTTAAAATTTTTGGATCAAAAGAGAGCAATTTAGGTGATGTCTTGACATCGCCTAAATTGTGAAGTCCACATGTGGCTCAACGAGAATCACATTTTAATTTTCTTTAATTTTATCTTTAAATATTTTTTTTAAATTATAGAACAATAAGATATGATTCTCATTAAGTCATATATGTGGGCTTCACAATTGAAGTGTTGTCAAATTTAATAGGTAAAAAGGTAATTTTTCCTAAAATAAAAACAATGAACATTATTTCACAATCACAACGTGGGAGCACTGCCCAATGCCCATAAGAATTTTGGTTTCTTGTGACCTTCAACTAATAACAACAATAATAGGAATTCTAAAAAAAGAAAACAATAATGGTAATAATAATAATAATAATTTGCTCATCGGGTTCAATTCACATGTACCATTTATCTATAAATTTAATATTTATATGTATTGTTATAATTTAAATATTGTACGGTCAAATAATTATTTTACAAAATCAGGATGAACAATGTAATAACCCACATTTTTCTTTGGAGTTAATAAAGTAAAATAAGGAAGAATGGCAGTTTTGAAGTTTATGTCCAA
>JBBMKA010000003.1:719177-734687 GCA_037833695.1 Sechiopsis laciniata | reverse complement strand
ACGCATGCCCTGGATGTCTACATTTTCATGCATGTAAAGTTAAGGACTCAGGTCTAGGTTCGGATTTGGGTCGGGTCGTTACAAACAATAACAATAATTCAATGCATCACTCAAATGATTAAAATATTACTACTTCAAGTGCTTTTTTTTTTTTAGGGAAGGACAAATATCGATTCTCAGGATCGAACCTGTGATGTTGGTATTGAACTGGTTAACAACTAAATAATAAAATTATTGCGTCACTCACCCATTCGATAGTTCAAATTCTTCCTAATTATTATAGAATTAAAAAAAAATGATTATTTCATAAAATAATTTAAATGTGTATAAACTATCTGAAAAAAAACTTACCTCTTCGGTCATGGTTAGTTTACCGGCATATTCTATGGTAGGCTGCCAGCGAAATTTCACAAATTTATTTTATTAATTCGCCTCCACGTCATAATCACACAACTCCAATATCCAATCCATTTCTTCCACGTGGCAAAACTTTGTCACCTCTCCCTAATAAGACATGTTCCAAATTAGTTGACTTTTTTACTCTAATAATTCCATGCAACCCACTTATAAAGAGGACATTTTGGGTGAAGTTATGGCTGCACTCCAGCCATGATGTCACACACATTTTTATTATTATTATTTTTAAAAAAAAAGTTGTTGAGATGTGTGGTGCCGACATCATGGCTTGGGTGCAGTCGGCTGCAGTTAGATTGCCCTCACTTTTAAATACCACTCTCTACGCTTCTTACTTTCACATGTCCAAGTGGAACTACAAAAAAAAAAAAAAAAAAAAAAAACAAGTAGAAGAGAATTTTATTTTAAAAAATTAGGCTTCTTTTTCTAGAACCAATTTCAAGAACTTCAAACACAAAATCTTTGAGATAGTTTGTTTGTATAGAGAGTTCACTCCTTGAATCATGCTTAAATGGTTTTATTTGAAAATGTATTATGTCAACAACTAAATAATGAATGCCAAAATTAGTGCAATAACTTAATTGGCATAGTTACCATGGGTATAATTAAAAAGTTCATGAATTTAAAATTTTTATATTTTTTTTAGTACGTTTGAAATTTTTATTTTGATTGTAGTTAAAGATGTTCATTTTATCCATAGGGACATCTGCCCTGTCAAGCAGAGGAATGGAGAATGAGCCGAAGAAGAAAAAAAATATTTCCAGACTAAACGAGGATGTATTAAGAATGTATTCTCATTTCTGTTTTTCTAATCCCAAGCATGTTTACATTTTTTTTTTTTATTTAAAAATATATATGTACTCTCTTTTTTACTTATTTAATCTTTAGATAATTTTTTGTTGGTTGAAATACTTATTCAAATTAGTATTTTTATTTAATAATGAATTATCTAGTTGAAACTGTATGTATACTTTTTATGAAAAATTAATTTTATAAAAAATATTATAGAAAGAATTATTTATATAAAAAATAAACGAGTAAAAAAATTTCAAGAAGAAGCCGATTCTTACAAAAAATGGTGAATTTTGTTGAGAATATTTTCAAGTGTTTAAAAGGTAGGTGGACTACACCTCTCATTACCAATTGGTTTTGAGATGGATGTCCACACTATCTAATATGGTATCAGAGCCCATAAAGCCCAAACGGATATTCTGTCCAATAAAATGAAATTGAGATCCGATTCAAGATTGATAGCCCAAAAGATGCATCATCTTGAGGAGGCATGTTGAGAATATTTCCAAGAGTTTAAAAGGTAGGTGGACTACTCATTTCATTACCAATTCGTTTTGAGATGAATGTCTACACTATCTAATAAATTTGACGGGGATAGAAAAGTCATTTATCCGCTTCTCCCTACATGTGACATCTCTAAGGGTGTGTTTGGGGGAAGAGAAATGGTAATGATTATGGAGAGAATGAGAATTAGAGGGAGAATACGAAAGGGAATAGTTATGAGAGGAATGATTATTTGTGTTTGGAGTAAAGAGAATGATTATGAAGGGAGTAATTTTTAAAAAATGTAATTATGAGGAGAATGATTCCTAGTGGCCTCAATACGGGAAATCATCCTCTTATTCTTTGTTGCTCAAACACAACTTAATTGTAGTTAAAGTTAAAAAAGACAGCTAAATAGGGATCAATAGTTGAAATTCATATTGGGAATAGGAGGAAGTATTTTTCTTGTATAAATTATGGAAATTAAAGGTGTGCACGACAGAGAATTGTGGTTATTTAGGAAAAACACCCTAAAATCCAACCCTTTTTCCCAAATAATAAAGTCCTTTGATGTGCGTATTTTAATTGTTTAATGTACTGAATTCGATTGAAGAGAATGTGTGTAGGCCAAAACCGCCGGAAATTATTTATTTATCAAGTGTGAGTAAATTTATGATAATACAAATTCCGGCCAGAGTGAAATGGATGAAGGATTAAGAAATTTTGCTCAAATTTTTTAGTTCTGGTCAGAATTGAAGCCTCAAAGTGATGAAACTCAAATTTTCTTGGAATTGCTCGTTTGAAGGGACTCTACCCCATGCTCTCGAAACTTAGGGACGCCAATCACAATAAACTACTTATTTTGGAGTGCACGAGAGAGAAGTAATTTTTTAGCACTCCGTATCTTCAAGCAAGTGGTTACACTTTCCCGCTTCATTTTGAATTGTTTGGTAATAGTTTTGGCTTTGTTACGACTTTTCTGAAGAAGAGCAAATTGATAAAGGAATTCTTTTTATAGGGATGAACAAGTGTTACTCTCGTTAGTGTCTCCACTCCTCTACGGTACTGGAGATCTCCTTTTTTTCTTCAGTGATTACAAGTACGTCAGTATGCATTATATCAATTTATTAACCTCCATTATTCATAAAAAATCAACCTTTGTGGAGTTGAATTTTATGAGTTCGTCCATTATATTGGGTTCTTTTATTCTCATTTATAACAAGGCCAGTTCGCAGAGTGCTAATGTCCCTTTTAAAATTTTCTTAATTTTTGGCTCTCTTACTTCTGGTAGATTTCAATTCCAGTTGTGGATTAAAATCAAAATAGTTATAAAGTTATGTTTTCCTTTGTGGTTGTTTCACTTTTGTTGGAATTGGGTATGTATGCTTTCATTTTATTATTAATGAATGGTCTATATTTTCAAAATTTAAAAAAAAGAAAAAGAAAAAGTTTAATGTACTAATGGAATTGACATTTTCTTATTTTCATAAAGTGTGGGTATTTTTTTTCCAAAAGAAAGAAAAAGGGAAAGTAAAAATTAATTAATGACGGCAAAGCATTTGTGGGAATGTGAAGTCCCATGTTGTACGCACCGACGGCGTTCGTGACTTTCACGCATGAACTTTTTGTCCAACAATTTGTCACCGGCTTTAACCGGTAACTTAACCGCAATTTTTTAATTTGCGTAACCTTCTATAGCCGGTAAACTCGTCGGTGGCCTTTGTGAATTACCTGTCGGTTACCGACACTTCGATTTGTTTGCTTTTCCGCTCTTCTCCGTTTCAATTTTCATGTTCTTGTTTTTGCCTTTTTTTCTCTATTTAATTACATTGTTAATTTATGGAGAAACGCTTATAAATTTAAAAACATTATTAATCCATTTATAAAAATAAATGCATGCATTAATCCATTTATGTGTGATATATATTGTGCATAAATTTTCAATTTATATTGTGATATTTGAAGTTGAAGTTTTTAAATTTTTAATTTTTTGGACGATTATTCTCCAATATTGTTGGGTGAATTTAGACTATATTTTGTACATAAAACTTAGCCCAATCGACCAAAAATATGTTGTCGGTGATTATGACTTGTGTGCCTTGTTTGGGATCTAAAACTAGTAGATCGGTTCTAGTACATTTTGTTAGCACATTATTATTATTATTCGTTTTTTTTTCTTTGAACAATTTTTTTTCTCTTTAAAACGAAAAATAGTATATACAAAACTTTCATTATTTTTAAATATATATATGTGTGTGTTTCATTGATTACTTGGCTTTATACCTTGAAGGGACATTTTTGTCTTTTGAAATAGATTTAATCGAATATAGAAAAATGTATGAAATTCTTTGTCCAATTAAGAAAGGAATTTTCCTTTCAAGAAAAATGGTTTACTGTTTAAAAGAATTATTTCAACCTAATTAAGAATCGTACTTTGATTTTTTTTTTTTTTTCTTTAAGAATTTGTTCAAATGCTAGAGAATTTGAACAGGAAAATTCTTAGCAGAAGATACATTTGAATTAAAGTTGTATTGCATTTTTATTTATTTATTTGGAGTAGCCTAATTTTTTAGGCCGTTTCGAAAAATACTAATCAAAATAAAGTAATAACTAAATTTTTATGTTTTTTTTCAAGATAAGCTGTCATAAGTAAAATTTAAAATTTATGATCCTATCCAGCAAATAATTCAATTAATGTCTAACACATTAATTTATTTTAAAATGTCTAATATGCTAGGTTTCTTAATGTAAATCAATTTTTTATAGGATACAAATTTAAAATTTAAATTTTATTAAATAATTTAAACTTCATGTATTTTATTGAACAATTTTTTTCAAAAATTATTGAACAGATTAATTAAACTCAAAATTTAAAGTTGCCCCTAATATTTATTGACATTAATATCTCACCTTTAAATAAAAAGTGTTATTAAAACATTTATTTAAAAATTTAAATTCGTAAATTATGTACTTGCATTTATTCTTAAATGATTGTACGGAAGTGAACAAAATAACTAATTTGGCCGTGATAAGGGGCCCACTAACGCACCGCATGATGCATCAGACGGTGGTCTAAAGTCCCTGAAAGTCGTAATTTGACACGTGCCAACCACTGAGTAGTCAAGTTGTTCAAGAACAAGTGAGTATCAAAATATATAATCAAAGCCGTTGGAATAAAATTGGGGATTATTAAAAAACTAAAATGGATCGGAATCTTGAAAATGAGGCTTAAATATAATTGCGTGACCTAGTGGTGTTCCACTTCACCTTTTATATATATATATTAAAGATGTCTTAGAACGACTCGCATCCAAGGGGAGAATCATACGACTAGACCAAATGTCTATTTATCATTAATTATGTTTTCAATAATATCGAAACTAAAACTGATTGGTTAAAGTTTAGTATACGAATTTCAATATTGAACAATAAAAAGTTTAAGAATATTGAAATGTAAGGAATGAAATTGAAAATTTTAAAAATTTAGGAAATTTACTCACAATATCAACTTTTGAGAATTACGTTTTAATTATTATTTCTTTTTAAAAAAAAAACCTTTACCTGTTTAATGAATTTCGATTTTTTTTAATTTTTTTTTTAACTTTAAAAAAAAGTTTTTTTTTTGTTTACTTTTTTAATTTTGTCGTTTTTACTTAAAGCACTAATTAAACTGGTTGAAAGCTATAAGTAAACCAATTAAATTTATCAAAAAATTATCAGTAAATTGATTTAAGGTTATGAACTGAAAACTGTTTGAAGAAAATTATCAATTTTTTTTTTTATAGAAACATAAATATTTTAGTCATTTTAGAGAGACCACCTCATTTTTCTTCTACATACATAATTATTTTTTTCCTTTTTTTTTTTTTTGGTTTTCTGCAATACATGTAAATTCCATAAAATTTATATTATATATATATATATATATATATATATAAGCCGGTCGAAAAACCTTACAAGCCGATTAAACAAACTGCATTTCCAGCAGATTAGAAGGAACGGAAAGCGTGGGAGGTGGATCCTAGTTGGACTAGACGTGGCTTCTTACGTGCCTGCACGAACTTGCCACTTGATCTCTCCCCGCATATTTCGCCGGTAACTGCCACGTCAGCGCCACGATATTTTGACTTTATCTTTTCGTAGTCGCGATTCTCTTTTTCGAAATTACGTTAATGACCCCCACGGGATAATTTTGTATTTTCTGCTGGACGAAAAGTAATTTTGTTGTCATAGAACTCACGTGCCTGTGTGCGTGACCAACACGGCGCTATCCGCAGTAAATTTAACCGACTACGGCGCGTGTTTGCACCTTCTTAATTACCCAATATAGCGTCATGCATTAAAAGTTATGGTTCCCTTGTTAAAAAAAAACAAAAGAAGTTATGGTTCTGAATTTTCTTATTTTAATTCATTAAAAGAAAAATAATTAAATAACTCTCTTCAGATTTTTAAGCTTGTTTTATTTTATTTTTTGTTTTCTATTTGGAGGTCCAATAACTTGTAATTTAAAATTGATAAAATAATTAATTACATAATCTAGTAGTCAAGTGAATTTTCGAAAATTAGGAGACAGTCACCTGTTTAAAAATTAATTTCCTATAAATATAATTTCACATCTAAATATTATAAGGTCGTAAAGTATATCACATAACAATAGTCGAAGTGTGTGGAAACTCTGACCGGCCATCCCTCCTAATTAAAAATGTTTTAGAAGAAATGCAACTTCAACAAAAATTGATGATCACAAAGTTGATTGTGAGTTCAATCAAATGAAATTGATAACTTCAATATAATTTAATTTATAAAAAATAATTTAGTAAAATTGATTGAAAATAATGAAAATTGAAATATTTTATTTTTAATGTAATATTTTTAAAAAGTTTGATATAATGAAAATAAAAATATAAAATTTGTCATGATATACATCTTCAATCTCTCTGTCCAGAAGGGAAAAAACCCTCACTGTCACATTCGAGATTAATTCCAAGTAAAAACAAATAAACAAAATTATACGTGACAATAATTTGGCTTATTATTCTATCCCATAAGTAAGAATTGAAATTGCAAAGGGGACAAGGAACACATTTTCGATATTCGTCTTTATTTAAATCAATAAAAAATTATTTATTCTACGCACAGACAAAAAATCTCATCATATTTAGATTAAAAAAAACCACCGAGAACGAAATATCTCCCATCCTTCATATTATTACCCTTTTTTTTTCATATTCAAATTTAATTAAGTGGATTTGCCCTAAATCAAGGCTGCAAAATTAGTAATAAATAAGTAAAATGAGAGAGAGAGAAAAAAAAAAGAGTAATTAGGATTATAATAAATGTTATAAAAATAGATAGGGGCTCAAAACCATGTGCCAAGCATGTGCATGTGGCTGTATTTTTGTTGCCGACACTTAGAAAATATGTATGGAGCAAATCGATTGTTGTCACATTTATGAACATATTGTATTCCGATTTGTTGACAATGAGAGGAAAATCAAAGTGATTGGACTAATTATTTTACACAAAAAGAAAGTGATTGGACTAATTCATTGTTTTTAGGTCAATTATATTTTCCTAATTTCCTTCTTCATGTTATGTATCTAATATAAAATTAATAGTTGAGTAGTCCCCACATCCTTCAATCTCTATTTTTTGAGTTAAATTATATGTATAAACTATCTTTTATTTTAGCCAACAAAAGTATAGTTCTACTGATATTTTGTACAACTTAGTGAACATGAGATTACAGGTTCAAATCTCTCTTCTCCAATATTGTTGTATAGAAAAAAAACTACCTTTTATTTTATTTTCTAAAAAAACTCTATTTTGTGAGTTTTATAGTAGTATGAACCTTTTTTTAGAAGGTATGAACCTAACTCAACTTGTTAAGATACTATAATCTCAATTAAAAGATTGATTAAAGACTTGAATTTCTACCTTTCATTATGCAATTAATATATATAATATTCTTAGTTTGGGTTGAGTTGGATTAAACGAGCAAAAAATTAGTCAATTTAAGAATCGACTCAACCCAAATAAATTCTGTAAAACCATAACCCAAAAAAATTATAACTCAATCCAACCGTTACAATTTGAATTGAATAGTCTAAGTTGTTCGGGTTTTTTTTTTTTTTTTTTGTACACCCCTATATTAGATAAAGAGAAAAGGCCAGAATATTTTCATTTTATACATATAAACTAAAAAGAAATCCAACGAAAGTCTGAGAAGAGAAATGCATGAAAGGATAAATTGAAAAAAAAAAAAGAAAAAGAAAAAGAAGAGAAATGTGTATGGAGGATAATGATCCTACATGAGTTCATAATTTTTGTGTAAATGAAAATATTGATTTTAGGTATGCCATTTCATCTCACGAGAACTTTAACTTTGTTGTCATTTTTTTTTTATACATCAAATTGGGAGAAAGAGAATTCGAATATGTAATCTTGTGATTACTAGGTTGTACAAGATGTCGGTAGAGCTCTGCTCTTGTTGGCAACTTTGTTGTCATTAAATAATATGATTTCAAACATTTTGAATAACCATAAATAAATAACAAAATTAGTCTTTTTTTAAGTCTAATAATTTACAGAAATCTCTTATTTTTTCTCTTTTAAGTTTCAAAATTTCAAATTTCAGTTAATTATAAAGATGAATCAAAATAAAGAAAAAATAAATTTTAAAGAACAGTTAAAGTTGACCACTTTTTCTATTTGTCTTATCTTTAAAGTGATGATTTAAACCTAATTAAGACTATAGTATATTAAAAAATATCAACGGTTCCTTTTTCCAATGTCTACTATATTACAAAATACAAAGTGCTTACCTCAAAAAAAAAAAAAAAAAAAGCATCCATAACTTTTAAGACCCATTTTCTCCCCCTAGAACACCAAATTTACTCGATGTTCTCAAAGAAAGCACATTTAGAAAAAATAAAGAATGGATTCAAAGAGTGCATACCAAGTAATGTAATTTAAAAGAGAGAGTGAATAAAAATCAAAATAAAGGTTCCTTAGAGGTTACAAAATTAATGGGGTAAGAGAGAGAGAGAGAGTGATATAGAAGGAAGAATTATTGATGGTTGATGAAAAAAGTATTTATGAAGTTATGAAGAGCCTTTTCAAAAAAAAAAAAGAAAAAAAAAAAAAGAGGTTAATGAGAGTTTGAACTTTGAAGAGAGAAAAAGAGAGAAAACCCATCATTTCAAATAGGCCAAAAAACCATTAGTTTGGTTGTGGTGTCACCTTTATTAACCTTCCTCACATATATTAAATAATAGTTTCTTTTTCTTTTAATTTCAACAACAATTTAGGATTGAAATTTGGATTTTTAACTCTTTAATAATGGATATATTATATTAATTGAACTATTTTGTTGAATTAAATAATAGACGCTAATTAATATGATAACAAAAGTGAGAGCTAACTCGTTTTTTTCTTCTTATTTGTGTAATTAATCATTTTACTATTTCTAAACAGACAAAACTCTTTTCCTTTGATTTGAAAATCAAAAAAAAAAAAAAAAAAAAAAAAAAAAAAAAGATTGAGTGTCTAAAGGAAAACACAACCCTTTATTATGATTTGGATTTCATGGGTTAAATTGTCAATTCATTAGAATCTAACCAATATATAAATGCAATGACATAGATGGTTGTAGTATCTTCTTAATACATTGCAACTTTGAACATTTTATTAGTTTTAGTTCAACAAAAAGTAAGGGAATAATTTAAACCTCCATCAAATCTTTTAACTTTTTTGTCGATAATTTACACCTTAACCAAATGAGTATGACCCCTGAATTTTCTATTTTATATTTTGTGATCCCTCTCTCAATTTGTATTTAAAAAAATAAAAAACGAATTCTCAATTATGTTATTTTAATTATTATTTTTAGTTCAACTCTAATTGAGAAAGAAAAAATTCGAATCCAAAACTTTTTCGTTATAAAAATACATTAATATCATTGAACCACTGTTGTTCTTTTTAGTTGTTTTTTAATATAAATTTTAGTTGTTGAATTTGCTACATTAGAATCAATTACTTTTGGTGCATTATATAACAACTTGTGTTTATTGTATATTTTTTCTTATTTTTTAACGGGTTTTGTTGATATCAATATATTGTAAGGTCAAACGAAATATCTTCTAAAAATAATCAAGTTGCACGTAAATTAATATTAACACTAAAAAATATCTCTTTATATAATAAGATTAGGACAGCGTATGAGGTTGGTATTCAAACTTCAACTTTATATTTAAGTTAACCATTCCAATTCAAAAGATTTACATCTTTTACAAATAAATTTGGTCATATATATTTCATCTTTTAATTCATTGTTAAAAATATTACTAAATTATAATTAAAGATGTTTTAGGTAAATTTGAACAGCTCGGTTAAGTTCAACAAAATAGAAGTTGAAAAGGCCGAACACTAGTTTATACTGGATAAAGAGAATGATATTGGATAAAGAGACAACATGAATGATGCCAAAAACATAAGGCTATGAGAAAAAATTGTTAGATATTCTAAAATAATATGTCTAGATGTAATGAAAAATAATTATTTGCAGCAAGCATAACTAATAAAGTGAACATACCTCCCACCATTGTTTTTTATAATCAAGATGAAAGTCAATAATCACCTCGAACGGCAACACGAACACAACAACAAACACTGACAGCAGAGTTTATGGTTCTTCTACATCTTCACTCTTTCTACTCAAATGGCGTAATTTTCTTGTATAGAATATCAAAAACTCAAGAAGAAAAAGAAGAATACAAGTATATGTTATTTAGTTCTCTCTATATCATAATTCTTATTGCTAAATGTTGTTTTCATCCATTAAGAAAACAAAGATAAGATTAATTGGTTGTTATAAAAGAGGTGGGAAATTATTGTGGTCATAAGCCATTAAATGTGGGAAAATACAATAATTAATGTTGGAAAAAAATAATTTCAACATTCGCCAATTGGACCATGAACACCTCACCTACGCCACAATGAAAATCAAAATACATAGATTATGGTGAATGCACATATTATCTCCCATTTATCACAATGTATCGTGTTTTTCAACACAACCCATATACTTTAATAAATAAACTCTATGTTTATTCGAGGTTCATACTGAAGTAGTGTTTTCTTAAGAATAAATATGCATATGCACAAACGGAATGATAAAACATAAACTAGATAAGAGTTTCAATAAAATATTGAATGTGCTTTGAATTAATATTTGAGAAATTGTATTGGATGACCTCTTCTCACAAAATAATAACAAATGTAGGCAAATTTTAAAATATTTGCATCTATAGTTATTATTATGTTTTAATAATGTATTATAAATACTCATTAATACCGTATTATGTATTATTAATACAATATTATCATTAATACAAATGACTATGGTTGCTAATTTTTTTTAAAAAAATAACTATATTGTTTTTTGAATTTGACGAATCTTATAAGTTTTCCTTAATATTTATTAAAATGAACCAAGTCTCATTATGATAACATGATCCTTGAAATTCTTTAGTGGCATGGTTTTTTTCAATGGATTAGCGATTATCAACTCAATGTTAATGTGTTCAATGGTCACTTTCTTATCATAAACACGTTCTCTATGACCAAGTATTTAATGTCGATATGCTTAATTCGATTATCACTTTTTATGTTATAAGCCATAAATACAACAGCTAAGTTGTCACAGTACATTCTCAATGACCTACAAATAGAGTCAACAACTTTAAGCCTAAAAATGAAACTCTTCAATCACACAACATGTGTGGTAGCTATAAAATATGATACGAACTCGACCTCCATAGTGGGAGTGACAGTCAAGGTCTGCTTCACGCTTCTCCAAGATACAGTTCCACCCACAAGTATGAAAACGTAACATGATGTTGATTTACATGAATCAACACAGTCAATAAAGACGGAATCAGTGTACTCAATCACTTTTAAATTGTCGGTTCGTATAAACATGAGTATAGAATCTTTTGTTCCTTGAAGATATCTCATAACTTTTTTTGTAGCTTTCTAGTGGTCAACACCTGAGTTACTCTGAAATCTTCATAGCATCCCAATAACCAATGTTGAAACATATGGTTTTTTTTTTCATATGTTTCCGTTCAAGCTCATTTTTAGAACAATACATAAGACTAAATTTATCATTGTTCACAATGGGTGCTACACTTGGTGAACAATCTTTCACCTGAAATCTCTCTAAAAGCTTTGTTGATATAGTTGGTCTGTTGAGACAAACCCAAAATCCCTCAATATCTTTCTCTATTGATCTTAATGTTAATGACATAAGATGTCTCACCCATATCCTTCATATCAAAGTTCTCTTAGAGAAATTGTTTCACCAGATGTAGTAAGCCCTTATCATTTACTTCAACCAATGTCATCCATATATAAAACAAGTAAACATACCTTACTCTCACTGACCTTTTGATAAATATATTGATCCATAATATTCTCTTTGAAATAAAATAAAGTGATGATATCATGAAATTTTTAATGAATTTATTACGCTTACAAACCAAATGCTCACAAGTTTTCTTGCTCTAGTAGATCATCTTAATGTTGTTTCAACGTTTTCATGTAAAACATGACCATGTTGTTCAACAATTTTAGGAATTAGTTGAACCTTATTTTCTATTATACTAGAATTAACAGCTTGTGGTTCTTCCATGACATATTCTTCAATACGCATTTGAACTTGAGGTCATTGTTAACAATAATGATAAGTCCAGCACTTGAAGTGACACACTGAACATCAGAATAATCTTTCTCAAGATCAATATCCTAGGATTGATCGTTCCCACTAATCAAGTCATCCTCAAGATATATATATATTTTAAATTCTTGATTCAACAAACCTAATTTTATAAGATGGACAGTAGAATATGTATCTTTTATACCTTTCAACATATCCATCCATCCCAGATAAAAAAGAACTCTTTCATTGCAAACTTTATAGGGGATTTGAGTTCGAGGAACATCACATCTTATTTAAGAGAAACTTGCATATTGAATTGGTACAATTACTTAATTATGCCCATGTTACTAACTTTGAAACTAATAAGAAATATAAAATGTTCTACCAATGTAGAATCATGAACATGTTCTGCTAATATAGAATCATGAAAAATATGAATCTAGTTACATAAAACTTGTCTATGGGCTAAAATTCTAATTCAATTAGATTCATTTAAACATAATGATAAATTTTTTCTAATTTCTAATCTCTATGGGTAAATTAGAATATATAATTTAACATCTTATCCTAATTAATATGAATTATGTTCCACTAATGTAGAATCATGAAACTTGCATATGAGCTAAAGTTTTCATTCAATTAGATTTATTTAAACATAATCATAAAACTGTCAAATTATGTTATTTTCTCTAATTCTGGTGAGTAAATTAGAAAATATAATTTAATATTTTATCATAATTAATCACATAAAACATGATAAAAATTCACGCAGTAAGATTTATCATATTAAATAAATTAATTACAATTAATGGTCATTATCCAAATGTGATCCGAATAAACTTTATTATAATTTATTTAATTAAAGATGTTGTGGCTATTTTTTAATTAGATTAAATTATATGGATAGGCTAAATTATTGCTTTAAGCAATATTCATTTATTTCTAAAGAAATAATATCATCTAACCTAATATTGAATGAATAATTATAATATAATAATAATCATGCAAATAAAATATAGATAATATAAATACAAAATTGAGCAATCAATAATTAATTTCATTATATATAATGAATTAAAATTAATATCTAAATATTTAATAAGCATAATGTATTAAATTGATCATAACAACCCTACATAAGTCGAACAAAAAATCAATCTAGGCATAAAATAATCCACTAGTGTAATGATTCAATATACATATATGTACATATAAGTTGTTGTGGAGATCACCAAAATGGATGGTGATGTGATAATTTCATTATTTGGAGGAAATTCAATTCAACACCATGATCACGATTCAATCTGAAATAATCTCATTTCTTACCTAACATGATGTTATCATTAAATAATTTTTATGGTAAGACTTAGATTTCAAATATAATAATAGTCATTTTTCTATAAAAAAACAAAAAAAACAAAAAAAACAAAAACTTGAATGAAAAAAATAAATTATGACTCAAAAGTAAAAATTTCAATTAAAATAAGTAGCAAAAATTTTTATATTGGTATTTAATTAACTTTTAGCATTAGAAAGAAATCAACCTTGCAGCAGCCAAAATTCCGACATTTAAATAATTTTAGTCATATTTATTAAGGTACTGTATTTATAACATTATGAAGAAAAAAATACTGTATTTATCCACAAGCAGTCCTTGTATATACGACATAATATTTTAAGGTTTTTTAGGACTATTTTACTGTTAATGGCCTAAGACCGAATATCTTTTTAGTTTACAATATATGGCATTTTTTCTAGTCTTACTTTTATTTTTAATTTTAAGTAATAAAGAGCAAACAATACTTTTACACATATGAATGAATGATTGTTGCAATTGTATATATAAAAATTTTATTTTATTGCTTCAAAAAAAATATATATATATATATATTAATTTATTTATTTATCGTAAACAATTAAACTCAAGTAAAAAAATAACTCAATTAGTTGGTGATTTTTTTAATGTTTAATTTATTACCTAATAACTCATAATTGAATATACATTCCTAGTTTCCTACAAAAGTACCAGACTTTCAATTGCATACCATATTTAAATTTTCTAAAACAAAAACTATATATATATTTTATTAAAGACGTAATTCAACTAGCATATTGATAAATGTAAAAATAATCGAAAGATTATAAATTTAAATCCATGCTTCAATATCGTGAAGTAGAAAAATAATATTTTAGATCATTTTTGTTTACTCATTCAAATAATTTAACTTTTAAAAAAATATAGCCACTAATCTTTGAATTAAGATAGGTCTCAAATGTTTTACTATTTAATTTTTTAAATTCTACATGGAACAGTTGTGAATTTAAACTCCTAACATTTTTTTTTTGAAACATTAAACCGTAACCTTTTAATTATAATGCTTCAATGTATATACATTATTTTATTTCAATGTATGCTCTTTAAAATTATATAATCCAAAATTAATGAAAAAAATAAATAATTTAAGTTAAGATCGCCTGTTATTCTTAGAGCTCGAGCATCGTCGTATCATCTCAATTTTTTTCATTAATCTTGGGTTGATATAATTTTAAAGAGCATATATTAAAATAAAATATTTTGAATGATACTTAATACTAATCAAGTGATTAGCGTGTCTTTTGTGTGGGTGTGTTTTTTTATTTATTTTGAATTAAAAAATAATTGAGGGTGTGAGAAACTCATGACTTCTCATTTTATATACCATACTACTGAATTATTAATCTTGTTGACTTTAAATTTAAAGTTATATATAGTAAGAAGTTAGAATATTGATTGGGAAAAAAAAAGTAGGGTGAATTTAGACCTGCACTAAATGACATGCATTTTCTACTATAAAATCTTAGATTATTTTTTTTTATTCTAAATATTATTCTTTTTTTTTAACACTCTAAATATTATTGTTATTTATAGAAAACTTTTAGAAAAAAAAGAGAGAAAAAATCCCAAATTAAAGAGTACTACAGGTAATGTGATGTACGACCCATTGAAAACATATCACATGATTATAATTATTTAAAAATATATATATATATATATATATATATATATATTACCATAATCTTGCACCGACATTTATCCTTTTTCACTTTTATTTTTTTCCCGA
>JBBMKA010000003.1:647219-712658 GCA_037833695.1 Sechiopsis laciniata | reverse complement strand
AAACATGTATGTAGTACAAAATAGAATTATATATATATATATATATATATATATATATATATATACATACATATTTACCATGCACGACATTTTATAAGTTTTTTCAAAAAAAGAAAAATTTTATTATTCAGATACAATAGTTCGAACCATTAACTCAAAAACATGGTCGAACATTATTTTGAGTTAAAAGTAAATTAAAAAAAGGTTGGTTAGTTTTTGAAAGGAAAAAAGAATCAACTAACATTTTTTTAATTCATGATTTCTTAATTATTTTATTACATTTTAGAAAAAAATATTTTTTAGTCTTAAAGTATTGGGTTGAGTATTTTTTGTTCTATATTTTAAAATTAAACACTTTTACCTCTAACATATTATAATAATGTTGTTTTTTTGGTCCTATACTTCATTCGTTTTGTTTGTTTTTGTTTTATTTTTTACTTATTTTCTTTGAAAATAAAATATATGCCAATATCAAAATTAGCATACCATCAATTTATTAAAATTTAAAATTAATTTAGTTATCATTTTATTCAACAATTTATTATATCATTAACGATCTTGTTATCTTAAAAATTAAAATTGAACATTATTAAAAATATCAAAAATAAAAATATTTAATTATAAAATATAGAAATTTAAAAAAATATATTACCAAAAACTTAGAAAGTAAAAATATACTTTTATTTTTCTCTTGGAATATTCGTGAGTTTCAAGGGCTAAGCCTCACTATTGCAATTATTTAGAATGCAAGGGGATGCTTGCAGTTCGTAGGCTTTACATATTCATTTTGAATGACGTCCATTTTTACTATCCTCATCAAATATATAACATTTCACCTTTTAATATTCTTATAATGTTTTGATATTAAAAAAAAAAAAAAAAAAAAAGAGTACATAACTATCTTGAATTAAAGTCATAATATTATAAATCTTTAATATTAAAGTGTGAATTGCAGCATGAAGGAGGTACGAGCCATCATTGAGATTTGGAAAATTTGAGCGATTATTTAAGTAAAGAAGATGTTTTTTTTAGTACAAATTGAAAGAGTGATAGAAGATATTACTACTCCCTTATAAATGAAAACCAAATACTGATTTTTAAGATTGTATCTGTGACCGTGGTGTTGAACTAAAATATCACCAAACAATAAAATTAACATACTACCAACCCTTTTCGATAATTGTAGAAGATGATGGGTGGAGTTTTAAAGGCACACCAAACACAACTTAATATCATTTTATATACATACTTGCCAATTTTAACCTAAGAATAAGCCCCAATTCAATCTAAAACTAATATTCTAATAATATGGTCCCTAAATCAATATTTTCACAAGTATGCTTGAATTATTTTTATTATTTAATTTTATATTTAAATTAAAATGATAATATAATAGTTGTAGATAGTCGTAGATAGTTGTACTAAAATTACTCAAAAGGTGAAGGAGTGATTGAAGACTTAGACTTTAAGAATATGCTCTTCTTAAAGTCTACATCGTTACCTTGTTTCAAAAAAAAAAAAAAAAAATCAATTAGCGGTATGTGTGGTTTTTTTTTTTTTTTTTTTTAATTCCTAAATTCCTACTAAAGTTCTGAACTATCAATTACTTACCATTTAATCAAAAATAAAAAAATAAAAAAAATAAGTACTTACCAATCTTTTTAAACGCATTACTTTATTGAAAATGGTTAATATACATTCAAAAAAATTAATCAGATTCGTCAACCTAAACATAATTCATGGATAAAAATATTAGAGTTGGAGTGATAAGTTTAGATTTATTATTGCTTCTTTATTTAAACGGTAAGAAAAATATAGCTATCAATCCTTTAATTCAAGTAGGCCTGGAGTTTTTGGATTCTAATTTTAATTTGGAGACAATACTATGTTAAAATTGAATAAAACAAACAAATTTAGGGTTTTCCTCTATTATTATATAGTTTGGCCTCTCATATTGTTTCAATTTATTTCATTATTATTTGGTAGATATAATTCTAAATAACAAACATTTGATATAAATCATGCTTGATACTTATCAAGTGACCATTGATCTTTCATCATGTAGTTTTTATTTGGCATATAAAGTAAATCTAAAGTTATATAATAACATGCTAGAATAATGATTGGGAAAATAGTAATAATTAATTTATAGAAAAAATTAGAATAAAAAGAAATCTTAACTTAAAGAATACTATAGGTAATGTGATGTACGACCCATTAAAAACATGTCACATGATTATAAATTAAAAAGGAACAGAAAAATATTTTTTAAAAAAATATTGCACCGACATATCTAATTTTAACTGATTTACATTAAGTCTTTGTGAACTGCATATGCTTTTTTTTTTAATAATAAAAAAAAGAAACTACAATTGTTGGGAGAAGATGACTAGCAAACCTTACTTAGAAACACCACTATTCTCATGTGAAGTTGAAATGAATGGGTCTCCACTCTTTTTTGAGCTCACCAATCTTAACTTAGATCTCAATTTTATTTCTATTTGACCGACTATCCGTTTGGGTTTAATGGATTCTAATACCATATTAGATAATATAAAATTTTACCTCAAAACTAATTAACAATGAGAGAAGTAACCCATATCTTTTTTATAATGGTCTCCACTCTTTTCGATGTGAGATTCTTAATAATCGATACTTAAATTTCATATTATATAAAAATAGATGAAATATCGACGTAACAATTTTTATTAAGGTAGATGAATTATTCATATTAATTATTTTTTAGATGAAATCTCATTTTATCTAATGAGATATATTTATAAAATTCTTTGTATCGATAAGTGTTTTGTCACGTGACTCAACTATTTTCATAAAATATACTATTTAATTGAATTCATATCCTTACGTTTTTATTAAAGTTATTTTGACTATTAAATTATGAGTGGTTTTTAAAAACTCAAAAATTACATTCAATAGAAAATAAAGTTGAAGTTTGAAGACTCTCACAATTAAGAAGACTATACAATCTATAATAAGATAGCTGCAATGGAATCTTATGTTCGTTTTAATATTTCATACGTCTCAATTACATTATTTACCTAATTTTTTTAACTTCAAGTTTTTTAAATGCATGGTTTAAGCCATATGTTTTTTTTTTAAAGTAAACCCATATGCTTTTAATCCACTTAAATCTCTAGACTCTTCTGTTAGGATGTAAATAAAGTTTTCTTAAATTGGTTAGATGAGAGGAAGATCGTGATATATAAGTGATGGCAACTATCTCCATTGGTATGAAACATTTTGAGTGAAACACAAAAAGTTACGAGGGTGTATGTCTAAAATGAACAATATCATACAAATGTGGAAATTTGAATTGTCATCCTTAACCATTGGTATCAGAGCCATGTCCCTAATTTAGCCATGTCGGTAATATGCCTTAGTGTAGGACAAAGACGTTTGAAGCTCAGACACAAAAATTTGTAGTAGTTCTGCCAGGTGCAGCGATGTACTTTCAAAAGAGAACTTTGGTCTTGATACTAACTCGATAAATTGACTAGCGGTGTACTCTCATATGAAGAGAAGTTAGTTTGATATAATAGTCGTTGCAAAAATCTATTCTATCGAATCAACGGTGTACTCTCAAAAGAAGAAAAATTGATTTGAATGTCACCTAGACAGATTAACTATTTGCGGGGATGCTCAATCTTTGTTTAAGAGAATGATTTGAATCTTCGTGTGCCGAACACAGAAGATAATCCCTCATAAAAAGATTCAGTGGAACTTTTTGTTTTTTTTAATGAATGATTGTTGAAATACAAACAAAGTTGTCACACATTAGTTGAATGAGGAGAGAACCATGATATATAAGTGATGACAACCATCTCTATGAATATAAAACATTTTGGGTGAAATAAAAAATAAAATTATGAAGGTGTTATTCAAAATGAACAATATTATACCAATGTAGAAATTTAGCTAAAATTGTCACCTTAGATCCTATGCACGAAATACTCATTATTTTCATAGTGAAAAACGAATGAGATACGAGTACAACTTGCATTCTTTTTCTCATTTTAAGTTTAATATATAAAAGTTTTTTCCATTACAAAATATGTGAAAGTAAAGATTTGAATTTTGTTAATGAATGCTGTATAATTTTAACTAGTTAACTTTATTCAAATTAATCATCAATATGTTAAATACATTTACTCATTCATTTAAGATTTGGAAGAGGGTTGAAAATTTAACTTCAAACCTATACTCTATAAACTAAGCTGCCTCAAATAAACAACTCTCTCCCTAATCTTTAGCAAAGATGATACGTATTTAATCTATCAAATTATATTTCAAATGGACAACTAACCCTTCATAAAAATCATCATAGTCAACAGAATTTTGAGAAATTAAAAGATAATGAATTTAATATATGATTGTAATCTATATGGAGATTAATTTCGCCGAAATTTCTTCGAATCCAAATATTGTAAAACCAAACAATTATTAAGTGAGAATAATCAATAATATATATAAATAAACTAATATGAAATATCAAGCCCCCTTGATCTAGAATAGTCAAAGGTTGAGAGACTCAAATTACAAATGTCATGATTTTTAATACATTTAAAGATACCAATTAAGCTATGTTCATTTTGACTCTTTGATATTGTTGATACTAATGCATACGAACAAAATTTCCACATTCTTAAATTAAATGAAAGATCTTGGATATATAAAGAGGGACAATACCTCTATTGATACAAAGACTTTTAGATCATAGTCACAAACAAAGTTATGAGAATTTCCAAAATAGACAATATTATATCAATATAAAGAAAACATCTAAATCTTGACATTTACAATAATGAACCGATGTCCAAACCTAAACCAAACCAAAGGATGGTTAGGGGTGGGGTGGGTTAAGGGGTGAAATGGGGTGGGACCATTGAGTAATAATAGGAGAGAGAAAGTGAAGACTTCAACATCAAGATAGAGAAGAGAGGGGTCTGTGTGAGTGTGAGTGTGAGCCTAGCCTAGCCAAAAGGGTCAAATGGTAAAGAACAGCTAGCATTGAAGGCTTAGC
This sequence comes from Sechiopsis laciniata, assembly GCA_037833695.1. Classification (NCBI taxonomy): domain Eukaryota; kingdom Viridiplantae; phylum Streptophyta; class Magnoliopsida; order Cucurbitales; family Cucurbitaceae; genus Sechiopsis; species Sechiopsis laciniata. Next base: position 707,617 of record JBBMKA010000003.1, on the reverse strand, counting down.
CTCACCCACCATTACCATCACCCCACCCATATCTTACTTTCTCTCTCCTCTTTCATTTCCTTTTTAGCTTCTCTTTTTCTCCTCTCCCCTCTTCTCTCTCTCATCCATATTCATTTTCTTCTTTCTCTCTCTCCAAATATGAACTCTCTAAGAACCTGCTAGTTCAGCTTTTTGAGGTGGGTTTTGCTTCTTCTTTAATGGGTCTTGCCTGTTTTTCTTCTTCTTCTTCATCTTGTATGCAAAAATTTGAGCTTTTGGGTGTGTTTTGATGGTTTTTGTTTGTTTGTTTCACATTTTGCTCAATTTTGAGTGGTTTTTTTAGTTCTACAACAATTAAGGGTTGGGGTTGTTTATTTCTACTCATGAAGTCTTGATAGTCTATATATTTATATCATGGTTGAACTATTGATTTTGTTGGGACTCAAATTTGAGTGTTGAAAGTTAGGTTTGTGAGAAAAAATGGGTTTTTTTGTCATAAGAAATGAAAAAAAAAAATTACATTTAAATATTAAAAAACTCACTAAAGAAAAGGATGGGTTTTTTTGGACATTGAAATTTGAAAGTTTTCATTTTTTTAGGCTTTATGGGGGGAATTTAATGGAAATGGGCGTTTTGAGAGAACTTGGAATGTGGACCAAAATCAGAACAATGGCAGTTTGAAACCAAATTTAGGGGTTTTAAATTTCTGTTTTTTTTTTTTTGTGTATTGGAACTCAAAAACCCCATCTTGAACTGACAAAAGTAATTACAGTAACTCCAATTTCGTTTTTTTTCCTAGAAACCAAACAAATTCAACACTCAAACTCCATTTTCTTCAGAAACTGAAAAAACTCTAATTTTCTAACGCATTATAAATTGAAACTGAGCTCACTTTTCCAACCCTTTTTTGCAGGTTCCTAAGCTGAGATTTTTACCATTTTCACTGCCAACTCACGAACAAAAAGGTTTGTTCTAAACTTCAAAAACCCATTTCAATTTTCATCTCTACCATTAAAAAAATACACAATTTTTTTTTTCCTTCTAATTTTAAAGTGGGAAAAGCCAAAATGGAAATGGAATTAAAACGTATAGAATTTGCTAACTTGCACCACGCGGTTTTTTTAATATTTTGCAGACTTGCCAAACTTGAAATACAGAGCCCCTAATCAAATTCTTGCAAATTTTCTCCATTTTTTCATTTTCATTTGCTCATTTTCTCTTTTCTGCTCTTTTTTTATCAGAAAAGAAAAAGAAATTGACAAAATGATCGGAAATAACATTCTAGACGAGTTAGATTGCGGCAGTTTCTTTGACCACATTGACGACCTCCTTGATTTTCCGGTGGAAGATGTCGAAGACGGCTTGACGCCGCCGGCGAACGGCGGCGACTCGGCCAACTCGTTCCCAACCATTTGGCCGGCTCACTCCGAGTCACTTCCCGGTTCAGCCCCGGTTTTCTTGGCTAATGGCAACTCCGATTTGTCGGCCGAGCTCTCTGTTCCGGTCAGTATTTCACTTTAAATTAAATGCGTGGTTTTCGTTCACCCGCGGGTGATGTCGTCAATTCTCTCATGAACCGGCCTCTAGTGGGCCGGTCCGGTCGAGAGTTAATGCGTTGTGTGTGTTAATAAAAAGTTGATTAATAGTAAATGCGACATTTGTGAAACCGAAAATTTATCAACTTTTTTTTTTAAGCAATAATTTGTCAACTTTAAATTTTAATTTTCATCTCATTTACATATTAAGCAAAATGTTCTACTCCAACTAATTTGAATTTTTAGTGATAGAGTTTAGTCCAATAATAATTTATAAGTATTTTCGATTATAATGTTTGAATTTTCAATGTTCAATTTTTTTTGTTATATTAAAAAAGCCATTTAGAGTTTTTAGACAAGCAAATTTGAAAGATTATTTTATGATTTATAACAAATTTAAATTAAATTTCAGATTTTTTAAAAACAACGTTGGACAATTACACTATGGTCTTATGTTTTTAAAATTTTGATTGCAATATTTCAAAATTTCAAATAAAATTGATAAGCGTGGTTGATTTTAAGGAAATTGGGTTTAATTTCGGTGGAATTTGGCACTACTTTTGAATTATATAAATGTCGTCATTGAATGTAATTAGTAATTAACTCGACAAGATTATGTTTTAATTGATTGATTGTCCACGTGGCAGGCCACGTGGGATCGAGTTATTGGTTGTGCTTTGTCATTTTCATTGTAGGCGCCAACACACATGGAAAATCATTTAAATTAAGATTTTTCTATTCGTTCAAATTTCAAATCGCTTTACAGTGAAAGGGCATTTTAGTCTTTTCAAACAGTCTTCTTGGGATCTGTTTTTATTATAATATATTTTTTTAATGAATTACTAAAATTTTACAAATTGACTTATTAAAATAATATATCTTAAAATTATTATCACTTGTACATGCACGTGACTGTTGAGAACTGTCACTTGTTTTGTTTCTCAAGTTGGGTTTTGTTATTTTCGTAAATTTTAAAATAAAATACCATATTATACTTGTGTGTAAATTATAAATTTGGCTTCAAAGGGATATATTAAATATTTATAATTTTAAAAGTTAGAATATTGTTCATATAATTTGAAGAAAAAAAATTTAGTGACCCAAAAAAATTTAGAAATTAACTTATTATATATTAATAATGATGGTGGTGTAATTTAACCCACTAATTAAACTAAAAAAAATTACAACCAACTAGAGCATACGTATAGTGGTTGATTAGAGACGACTTTGATTATGTTTTAAGTTTTATCATTAAATTTTACTTTTTTTTTTAATTATAAAGATTAAATTCTAACTTTTAAAATTATATATACTTTGTTTTAACTATTTGACCGAATTTATAATGTACCATATAATTTTTATTATATAGTTTTGTAATTAAGTTTTGGTATGGTTTTCAGTATGAAGACATTGTTCAATTGGAGTGGCTTTCAAATTTTGTTGAGGATTCATTCTGTGGTGGAAGCCATACAATTAACAAAGAGGAGCAGCCTAAGGATTTGACTAATAACCAATTCCAAACCTCTAGCCCAGTTTCTGTTCTTGAAAGCAGCAGCTCTTGCTCTAGTGACAAGAGCCTATCCCGTAGCCCCGATTCGACCATCGCCAATCCAGCCCACCTGCGTGGCCGTGCTCGTAGCAAGCGCCCTCGCCCTGCAACCTTCAGTCCCCGCCTCCCACTTCAGCTTATTTCCCCTGCCTCATCAGTTACCGAAACAACTCATGACCAACAAGCATTGCAGCTTGCTCCAAAGGCCCCTTTAGACTCCGAAAACTTTGCGGAGTCCCAACCTTTGGTCAAAATGCCAAAGCACAGCCCCTCGGGAATGCCGAAGAAGAACAAGAAAATCAAGTTGTCATTTTCGCTTACTCCATTTGAAGGGGCGAATCAAGGCGCACCATCGCAATCGGTGAGAAAATGTATGCATTGTGAGATAACCAAGACTCCGCAATGGAGGGCAGGGCCAATGGGGCCGAAAACTCTTTGCAATGCCTGTGGTGTTCGGTATAAGTCCGGTAGACTCTTCCCCGAGTATCGACCAGCAGCGAGCCCGACTTTCATCCCATTGTTGCACTCGAATTCCCACAAGAAGGTGCTCGAAATGAGAAGCAAGACCGACGAGACCGAGACAGGCGCAAATGCAATCACCATAAGCCTACAACCAGAGCTCATTCCAAACACAAACAGTGCAATTTCGATGGATTACATCTGAAGAAAGAACATCGAGAACCGAATCCCAACCCGGGGTTCCATGCCGAGGATCAAGTCGGTTGTGGTGTCAGCTTGTGTGGTGGTTGTTACGTTTAGTAGTAATACTTTAGTTTATTATGTAGGGTGGTTGTCTTTGTGTACAGAGGATGTGGGGGCAACTTGGGAAAGTTTTAGGACTTATTAGGTGACAAAGTAGAAAAGGAGGAGAAACAAAAGCTATTGATCATATGGGACTTTAGAGACATTAAAGGGTAGATTGCAGTTTTAGTTAAGGGTAGGAAGTCCTTCAAATTTGGTTCTTAAAAGTTGCCTCCTTCTCTTTTGCATTCTTTTTTATCTTTTTCAATTTCTTGGTAATTCTTTTTGCAGTTCATTTGTAGTGAAATTTCTGAGCTTTTAAGTAATCAAATTTCAGGTCAATTCTGCCTCTAAGTTCAATTTTATGTCTATTAAATTATTTAGTTCTTAATTTTATGTCTATGTTTTTTTTTTTGATATTGTACGAGTTAGTTTAAGCATACTTCGATTGTTTTTATAAAAGAATTATCTGATCTTACACTATTTGGTAATTAAGAAAATCTATCTTGACCTCTAAGGTTAATTTAATGTCTAATATGTCTTTGATGTAATAAGTTTTAAAATTTTCAAATTTGTGTATCATTTTAAAACTTTGATAACTTAATAGCACAAAATATAAATTTGGGGATCTATTACAAGGATGTATAAAATACCAGTGAAAGTTTGCGAGCTATAACTTGCAATTTAACCAAATATATGCCAGAGGTCAAAAGTTTGAATACATATACATATATATATATAATTAGAATTTTGAAAATTGAAAATAAGTAACTGCAAAATCTAAAGTTCACGGATTCTTCCAAGTAACCCATTACCACAACTAGTTTTTTTGTTTCACAGACCCAAAAAACAATTTGGTTAGGAATATGAATTATCTGTTGGGGATTTTTTTTGTTGTTTTTTTTTAAATTCAAATATGGATGTTTTTTTCCATCTTTTTTCTCTTTTAGCATGCCTTGGCCAAAAGGTAAAACAAATTCAAAAAAGTTATTGAAATAATAATACTAATAATAAAGTTTTAGTATTATCACTTTACTTGTTACTTTTTAATTCATGTTTTATGAAACGTTTAATTTTAGTTTTTTGTAATCGCAATAAAGCTTAAAATTGTCTATATGGTGGATTTTTTTTGTTAATTTTTCATAATAATCTCTCTTAGCTTTTCCTTTTATAAAGTTATAGTAACATGTTTACCTTGTATAATTTCCTTGTATTAAATAATTAATTTTGAATAAAATTAACTTCAAATTCATTAGAGAAATTAATCTAAGTTTTATTGAAATTACATGTACTAAAATTTGGCATTTGAAAGTACATGAACAAAACCAAAAGGATCAATAACGTAATTGTTTCATTGTTTGGTGGAAATTCAATTCAATGCCATGGACACGATTTTTTTATCATAAAAATCGATATTTTACTCTTATTTATTTGAGAACAGTAGCATCATTTATGAAGGGTTTATAGTCCTCCTCCTCTATTTATACTAAAAAAAAATACATAACAAAAATTTACCAAACTTAAAAGTAAATTGATATTTTAACTTAATAATAAAAATAAAAAAGTAATTCCTTCAATTTCTCCATAATTTATGGTGAGGTTTGATGATTTTATTTTGGTAGGGTTTAGTTTGCGTCAAGTTTGGGTTAACCAATTGCAATGATACGAATTAGAGAGGCCGCTTTTAGCAATTTGGAAGCTTGTCTTAATCCGACCAACTCTACCAAATTCAACACACATTTAATCAATTTTACTTTGAAATTAATATGCCACTTATACATGTAATTTATTTCAAATGTTGCTCATTTACAATATTGATTTCTCAATAATATCTACATATTTTAAAATTAAAAAAGGAATTTTTCATGTATAATAAAAAAATAAATGAGTAATAACCTTTTAAAAGAAATTCGTGTATAGCATAACATTGGGACAAGTCTAGTAAAAAGACAAAAAAGTTCATGCGTCTGATAGTTTAACCCGTGCAACACATAGTTTTAAGTCGGTGCATATATGAGATTCAATCAATGCCATAAACAATTTTCAATTAGTGCCACAAATAATTTTCAATGAGTGCAGTAGATAGTTTTCAATCAATAAACAGTGAATGACATAATTGAAGTATGCAAATAAATGCCAATTTTTTTGTTATTTATGAATATTTTTTTAAAAAAAATACTGTAATTAAAATAGACGATAAAAAAGTTGTCATCTAGAGTAAAGTTCTTAAAAATAAAAAAAAATAAAAAATTTTAAAAAATATATTGAAAATATGCTAGAGCTACTATATTCAAAATTGATTTTGTTGTTGTTTTGTTTTAATATGCTTTACCTATTAACCAAAAGTATGGAACATTTGATTCATAAATTTTTGGCATTGTTTTGTTTGCGAGTTGGGATCCAGATTCCCCATAATCTAGTATCGTAATCAAATTCTTCAAAATCTTGATTACGGTATTTGGTTTGTTGTATTGATACTCTAAAATAAAGAATGTCATTTCGTTTGTTTAGGTTTCCAAACCCCTGGAATCAAATTGCACAATTTTTATATTTACCTAACAACAGTTTTCAAAATCCAAACCCCTGGATTCCAAACGACAAACCAAACAAGGCCTTTAAGTATGCGTTAAAAAGTATTTAAGTTTGTGTCTATTTGGAATTGCACAAACTTACAAGTTTAATCTTGAATTTTTCTTTGTACACTTGTCTTTTTTGAATTTTGGGGGATTATGATCATGAAGTGTAACTTTTAACTTCAAACCATATTTTAAATATATATCTTCTTATCAACCATTTTTTCAAATTTGAAATTGGGTCCAACTATTCTAATGCTTACTTTGCAGCAGCTCGCAAGCATTCAAATTTGCTTGAAGTTTTTGTTGCCTAAAAATTTCAAAATTTCAAAATTTGAAAGTTACAAAGAATTAAATTAATGATTGATGTTACTTTAATTGAGAGGATGGTGAGAATTTTTTATCACATGAAAAGATGTTTCCTCAAACACAAAAGATAAAATATAAAGATTTGTTGGATTATTACAATCGGAAAAAGACATTAAAGATTGTTAAAAAAGATTAGTTTGGTGCCATTAACACAAAAGTCCAACCACAACCAACCTCACCTCATTTTGAAGCTTTAATTTAGCCACTTGAGTGAAAAGCTCACAAGGTGTAGCATCACTTTAATATTCATCACATATATATATAAGCTATCTAATTTGTTATTGAAACAATGTAACATACATTTTCATTGAGATAATTTTAGGGGTGAATTATAAATTTGGTCCTTATGGTTTGAAAAAGGTTATAATTTTGTTCATATAGTTTCAAAAACTAGAATTTAGAATTTGGTCTCTATAATTTTAAAAACTAAATTTTAGTTCCTATAGTTTGATAAATTCTAAAGATTAATCATTGTCGTTTGTAATCACCGTAAATTATGTCAATGAAAATCAGCTATTCATGCTAAATTTTTTGTCCAATAAGTCACTTAACTCACACTGCTATTATTGACACATGAATAACTAAATTTTATAACTCAATTCGCTAACGATTAAAAACGATAATGACTATTTTTTAGATTTTATCAAATTATATAGACTAAATTCTAATTTTTGAAATCAATAGGGACTAAACTTATAATTTACACTAATTTTAAATTAAACTTGGTATAGAATTCCAAGCTTAAAAAGGAACTTTTTATTTGAGCTCACCACAATTTGAGTGGAGATTAGAACTCAACCACTTAGTCATAAACATTATATCGATTGAATTAATGATCTCGTGGCCTCAAAAATGGTTTTAAATGATCTTTATAATAATTAGAAATGCTTTCAAACCTGAACCTGAAACAATCCAAATAAATTTTTTAAATTTTCATTTTCATCATGATTGATTATCTAATAAAAAAAAATGTCAACATAAAGTGTTGGCTCTCAGTCAAGAAATTAGAGGTCCTAATCTCTTCCCTATATAATGAAAAAAAATAAAAATAAAATTAATAATATAATAAGAATAAGACTAATACCCAAAACATTAGTAAAATATTTCTTCAAGGTATGTGAAATTCACTTGCAATATTAGAAAATATGATCACAAAATGTAAATTTAAAAGGAGGAACAATAATTAACTAATGCTCCTTCATTATTAGGAATATTATACTTTTATTTTTTTTTGGTTGAAATTTAATTTTGGAGCAGTCACTGAATTAGGAAGGATATTGGACATAGTGTCACACACGCAACATTTTCTGCAGTCCACATGCATCTAAATAATGCTCACCCACTCCAAGACCTTCACTATTTGTTTGGCACCAAATGAGGATCTTTTTTTTGTTTCTTTTTTAAAAAATATTATATCAAATTACTAAAGATTTTGAACTTATATAACAGTGTTTTGAAATTCATTGTTAATATGTGCTAGACCCAGTAAAAATATGTTTTAAAAAGTGGGAGAATTTTGAACCCAGGATTAGTACTTTATTGCATATATACATATATGCATATATTTATGAAGTGTGTCGACTATCATGAAGAAAAAAATGAATAAATACAAAGAATATAGAAGAAGAAAAAAAACCAATCCCACACAAAAAGAGTCCAACTAAAACAAAAACAGGCTTCAATCAAGCAAATATGAGACCTAAAAGTTAATTACAAAAAAAAGGAGCTTATACATACAAACTTCCACTCTACAAAATTCAATCACAAACATTCAAATTAAGCTTACAAATTAAATCCTTAATTATGCAAGTTGTTTCTTTAAAAATATCTGTGAATGTCTAAGGCAACTTATGTACACTTTGACTATTCTTACGGGACAACTGTCAAACCTACAACATTTTACTATCAAGAAAATTCGTAAAAAATTAATTTTTAAAGAGTTGATCACGTTGAACCTATAATCACTTGACCACTAGACCAATTCATGATGGTTAGTGTAAATCATTGATAGAGAAAGAGGTATCGAGTATTTATTGGCTCAAAATAATAAAACTCAATATATTCTATCAAATACATGTTTTACCTCAGTGAGTCAGATAATCCTAATAAATAATTTAATTTATTTAAATTAACATGAGAACAATTCAATCAGACCAGCTATCTTCTGGTCAGTATGAATGCACTATGTAACTATAAGAAGAAAAAAATGAAAAAAAAAACTTTATTTTTCAAACACTCCTAGATGTTAAGAGGAAGAGCAGTCAAAAAGGCCAAGGTAAGGGGAGAAGTAGACTTGCCAAATAGGGAGCACCAAGAAGGAAGCTTTGAAATTACCCTCTCTGCTTTTGGAGTTAATCTGTTAAAATCAGTTCTCAGCTTTAGAAGTGGAGCCTCATCTGTGTTGCCCTGTAGTGATCTGGTGGAGTTCTTTTTCCAGAACATTGTTAGAACAAAACTTGTGGGTGAGTCCCTTCCACCTGCAAATTGAATTGTGTGCCACCCATGTAGACCGTTCTTTTCGCCAACCGGAACCAGTTCCTCTTCGCCTGAGCAAAATAGAATAAATGAATGTTTGAGAATGATTTTAACTAAGAGAAACTGTTTTTAAACACTGAAAAGTACTTCCTACTAGCTACAATCTAAGACGACTTTTGTAAAATTCAAAAGCATTTAGAAGGGTTTAATATAGAAGTGTGAGTGTGTGGACTAGTTTGGGTGCAACTCAACTATTTTCCAGAATAATTGTCTAATTAGTTGACCCTACAACATTTAGTTTCGATTGCCAACTTTCTATTCCTACTCTTTTCTTTTATATCCGTGATTAGCTAGCACCTCAATTATTGTCATGGGACATACTATCTGACCCTACAACATTTGAATGTCATAAAACCAGTAGGAAATTATTTTCTAGGTAAGTGGCTAGCACGAATTGTGCACATCTCTTCAAGTTCTCCAAAACCTTCTTGACTATTAGACCACTTCACTTCATGATGAAAATTAAAACTAGTTAGTCTAATGAAATTCCTACCCATTTAATCAGACTAACTACTCATTTTACACATTCTCAGTCTAATTTCTCTCTCTATATGATACAAATTCTTCTTTCACTTAATCTCTCTCCCTACCCAAAACTTCTCAAAGTCACCTCTTACTTTTTTCTCTAGTTTTAATTGTTTTTCGTAACGTAAAAACATTTTTTAATTGTTTTCATGTATGAGAAGTAGACATAAACATAGAAGTATGAAACAGAACCGAGGAAAGAATTCACATTTATCCATAGTTCATTACCTTTAAACTTTATTTAAAAAAAAAAAAAAAAAAAAGTTACCTTTAAACTTGAAATCTTCGATTTCATTAGTGTTGATACTGAGAGACCAACGTGTAGAGCTCTTCGTATCAACTAAAACAGTTGTAATTCTTCCGTTGTTGCTAACGTCACTATCAACAAGCAGTGAAGGAATATCAGACTCATCCCACCCGTCTTCACCATCTTCATGCGTCCGACATCCATAATCGACAGAGAAGGTGATGTAATCAATAGGTTTATCTCTACCACATGTAAACCCCTCTTTGATATGTTCAATCTCCCTGGTCAACTTTCCAGGGGTTGTAGAGAATAGAGATACATATGATACAGGATCTTGCTCTCCACCATATTTTTTTGTTGTATCTACAACGTGGACAACCTGTGACAAGACATTCTTTTTTAGAAATAAAATAGCAAATGCTCTAAAACTACATCATTCCAACTAAATAACTAGCAAGTATTGCAGAATGCCTATCAACTTATCTATTAACTGGGTCTTGTCAAACCATTTTATTCCAGCTAGTCGATGCTAAATGTGAATTCTAATGATAGCTAGCACTAGCAGAATTGTAGCATCAAGGTTTTCCTCATGTTCTCTCGCCCCAATTCTCTTTAATCAATTTTCGCCCGTATTTCTATCCAATTTCCCTAATTTGAACCATCGCTTACTTGCTATATCTCTAATTCAATTCCTTCATGTGACCTACATTGGCAACGCCCCAGGCTCAAGATTTGGATCAAGAATCGGAATCCATATTTGGCCTCTCTCGGCCTCAACATTTCCCTGCATCTCCTATGATCAAGCCATATTATCTACTTGCCTTGATTGATTTTAAGAGTGAAGACTATCCCCAAACTAACATGGGTCATTTTAACATGTTTTATCCTCATTCACATGCTTAGAAAGATTCTTTGGAGGTCACGCAACATATTATTGCTCCAAGTCAAGCACATTTAACTCGGTAGTTCTTATTATTGAGCCACCGAAAATAAAGTGCACCTAAGTGGTACAAAGAGTAACTATCAATTTTTTAAGCCTTTCATAATCATGAATACCATATCCTCAAGATCCCTTGTTCGAATGTGGACATATTCATTTTATTCATGTACCCCTCCTAAACTCGAAAGTTACAACATCACCATATGCAAGCATAATTTCAAGATAAAAATCTATTACTTTCTTATACGATCCAGGATCTAGATTAATATCAAAAGTAAAAGAATACAATATAAACTAAGATTTGATAGGTCTTGAAACCTCCCCTCGCAAGAGAATCCTCTCTATGAGCCCTACACTAATTCACTCAATATTTGGATCCCTAAAACACTACCCAACCCTCTCTATTTATAACAAAACCCTAACTTCTTCCCCAAGTAATTGCTAACATATTCCTATATTAATCCCTATTCCTCTAAGGCCCAACCCTATCACTACCGGCCCCTAAAAAACACACCTTGTCCTCAAGGTGTGGGAAACAAATAACTAAGATAAAATTTTGAGTTTTTTCCATCACTGTTTCTTCCAATATAATTTCCTCTTTGATCTCTCTAAAAGATCTTTTTAGGTCATTGAAACTCTCCCTCATGGCCATAAAACTTTGCCACACTTCTCGAATTAAACGAACATCTTGATCCAACTCTACAACCAAGAATCGAACGGCTCTGGTACCAATTGATACGATCCAAGATCTGGATTAATATCAAAAGTAAAAGAATACAAGATAAACCAAGATTTGATAGGTCTTGGAACCTCCCCTTTCAAGAGAATACTCTCTATAAGTCCTACACTATTCACTCAATAATTCACTCAATATTTGGATCCCTAAAACACTACCCAACCCTCTATATTTATAACAAAACCCTAACTTTCTCCCCAAGTAATTACTAACATATCCCTATATTAATCCCTATTCCTCTAAGGCCCAACCCTATCACTTTCTTACAAGTTAATCATAGTCCAAACTTCAATTATATTTAGATCTCTTCTTCTAGTTTTCCTAAACTCAAATAGAAGAAAGTATGGGTTGCCTTGAAGCCATTTTTTGTTCTCTTTTTTGGTCTATAGTTTGTTTCTAGGTGTTTGGAAAAGTGTTCAACAGTAAATAAGAATAGCATTAAGTTTCCTCAATGATACAATGATGAGATAATATTAGATTATGAAATAATAATTGGAGTTGAATCACGCAGGGAACTTTAACGAAGACAGTTCAACATGCAGAAAGAGAATAACAAAAGAACAAAGTTACAATTTGATCAAGTGCAAGGAAAGAATAGAAGAGGTTGAATAGAAAGAACTTACATTTACAGTTCTGGCAGTGACATCAGAAAATGGTGGGACGATGCCAGATACCACAGCAGCCAGTGAAAAGCCAAATAGAAGGCAGGCTCCAAATACTATTGATCTTTTTGCTCCTACACCACAAAAGCATATACAATCATTTTTAGTACGTCGAAGGTGCCTAATAAAACCATCTAGAACAGTCCTTCAATCCAATGATGAGCTGAAGCAAAAATTTATATATAGATTGTTATGAAATCGGAACAACCAAGATAAAACAGTAAAGAAAAGGTGAGACAAAACACGATGATTTACGTGGTTTACTAACATTGTGTTGTTATCTACGTGGTTCACAAACTCTGACTTAGAAGTTAGAACTATCCAACCTAGGAGATCGAAAGAGGCTCTCCAGTTGGTGGAAGTATAAAATGTTTCGGACTGAATTTATCTTAATAAAAAATTGACCAAGCCAAGAGATCTACTAATCTATATGATCCTCCAGTCTTCCAGCTGGACAAGTTTTGACGAGGGTTTCCTGTTACCCAGCTGGACAAGTAGTCCTCTCTTCTACCTTTTGTAAATACTGTTTCTTCAAAATAAGCATTTCTTATCCACACAAACATATATGAAGAAACTATCTACTCACTTTGGGTGTGTTTGGGGGAAGAAGAATGGTAATGATTAAGATTATGGGGGAATGAGAATTAGGGGGAGAATAGGAAAGGAAATGATTATGGGAAGAATTATTATTTGTGTTTAGGGTGAAGGGAATGATTATTTGTGTTTGGGGTGAAGAGAATGACTATGGGAAAAATAAAATAATGAGTATGATGAGAGTGAAAAATAGTGATGTCACGTATAAAAAGTTGTTGGAGAGAGAATAAAAGTAGTTAGGAGGAGAATGAGAAAATGTGATTTTTGGAAAACGTGATTATGGGGGGAATGATTCTCGATGACCCAAACACGAGGAATCATCCCCATTCCCATTCTCCCCCTTATTCTTGGTGACCCAAACACACCCTTTATAAACTTGGAAGGAGTCTCTTTTAAAAAATGCAATGCCTTTTAATTGAAAAATTAAAATAATCTTACTCAAAAAAATACATGAATAAATAAAAAATAATCTTTGAGGTTGCAACTGCAACAAACGACTCAATGATCTCAAAATATTTGTTTCTAGTTATCCGTTAAAAGACATCTAGATCATGAACTCCTCACTTTAGAAGTGGCGTCAACGACATCTAAGACAAGAACGTGATCTACTCTATACATTACAAAATAATAGATATATCAACTAGAGAAAAAACCTGAGAGATGAAGATATGACAATAGGTAGACAGCGGTCAGACACAAGACAGCAGCAACAAAAACAGCAACTACCACACTACCCAGCCACTCAGGAGTGCCACCTGGATTCCTGAAACGATCAAAAGAGTATTCAGTACATACTTAGCCAACCTCTTCCATATTCACTTGCAATATATGTATCAAGTTGGCAACGACCACAAGTTTTCTACTCTTTTTCATACCTCCAAGAAAAAATTTGGCTGAAAATGAACAATAGAATCTTTAGAGAGTTTTGAGAGATCAGGTGAAGAGGTTTAGGATGTGGCCAAGTTTAATGCATCCTTACGGGCTTCAATCACTAGGCATTTTTGTAATTATAAGCTTGTTCTTGACCTTTTGGATTGAGGTCTTTTACTGTAGATTGATTCAGACTACTTTTGTTCAGGCATGTTTTTTGTTTGCCCTTATATTAATTTTCATTTTACTCAACGAAAGCACGGTTACTTACAAGTTACAACACCAAAAGAAACTAGACTGTTTTCAATTTGATAACACAAATAGCATATGCATACCTCTCAAATCGGACCATACTTCCAATGATAAAGCCAGTCAAACGAATAATAGTTCCAGCTGAAACTAAAAGTGGTACTGTTAAGCCAATCAACAGAGTTGCGAGTTTGAGAGGCTTTGGAAATCTTGCAGGGGATAAAGTTGCTTCTAGAAAGCCATCTGGATAGTGAGAACATGTAGCTAGTTTAAAATTCAGGATTAAATTTATTAATCAATAATGTCAAGATATACAGGTATTGTCAGAAAAGATAGCGCTGAATTCTAAACTTACATGCAAATGCTGGAGAAACTAACCAAACAAGAGCTAAATAGGATGATCCAACTTTATAGTAGTTGCCTATAATCAAAAGAATGAGCCACTGAAAAGATCCTGCTTTAAAGAGCCATCTTTCAGCCTCTAACCTGATCAGTTCTGCACGGGTAGCGGGCAACAGCTGCCCTCTTTTGGAATATACATTAGATAAATATACTTGAAGTATATGAAAACCAACAGATTGACCAGCCAATGCTCCAAGAAAGGCAGGAGTAGCAAATAATCCAACTACCAACCATGGACTTGCAATATAGGGAACAGGTGACGGTGATATAATCGGTAGAATGAAGGCGACAGAAGCAGAGAAACTTAGTGAAAGAACCCACATTAAAATCAAGCTCAAACAAGACAGTGCCAGTGAAACTGTAGCTGTAAAACCACCCATGACTAAAGATGTAGTCCATATCATAAGCGACTGAATGATCACTGAATTGTGAAGCAAGGTTGCAAATCTTTGACTATACACAATCATGTATGATCCCTGACCAGTCAGGCATAATAAACAAATAAAAAACTCAAAATAAAATTTATGAAAATTTAAAAATTTAAAAAAATAAATAAATAACCAGAAAAATGCATGTGGTGGTTCCAAAGGAAGGCCAAATTGAAGGTTTTGAAGGTTTTGCATGTGGTGGTTCCATGCAGGTTTTAATAAAAATAAAACATAACTGAGTGGAGTGCAAACAAAAAGTTAGAAGTCTAAAGATTAAAAAACAAGTCTTACCAAGATGTCAAAATATACAGCACTGTCTTGGTCAGAATTCTGCCCTTCTTCCATTACGTTGTTTGTTGGAAGTTTAGAGGAAGAAGCAGCATGCAGCAGAAAAGCAAGCATATTTTCTCCAAGATGTTGAAGAGATCCTGATTTTAGAAGCTCAAACTTGTCATTCTGCAGAATGAATACGCAGAGTATAGAAGTTAGCATTGATGTTATACTAATAGTTTCATGCAGATTCATTTGACATAAGTTTGATAACTGTTGTTTATCTAAATCAATTAAAAGAAAAATTGTCAAATCTTTATCAATATGCAAAATGCATCTTGAAGAACGTTCTTTACAAGATTAAGAATCATTTCCTCTAGTCGTTATTGAATATAAAACCTCGTGTGAAAAGCAAAAAAGAAACTTCTAGTTAAAGTCTCCAAAGAAAAGAAGTCAATAATATTGAACCTTTGTGTGATAAACTGCAGTGTTGTCAGTATACGCAAAGTCAAGTCCTGACAAGCCAGAAAATTCAGTGTAAACTTGGAAATCCGTTCCAGATTTAATGGCTCCAGAAGTAAAAAGATCCTACAAGATCAAAGTCATCCCTCGTTTATATCTATCGCAATTTCCTGATAAAAAAGGTGATTTAGAGGAGGAAATTACAAACCTGGGATACTATTTGAGCAGACGGGTATTTTGCAACTGATGCAAAAGTCTCGACAGCCCATGAACGAGAACCAGTCTATCATACAAAGAATTATAAGAGAATTATAACACAAAGTAAACAGTTACATAAATTGTCACCTGGGTGATGACATGGTATTTATTATGTAATGATTTGCAGCCAAGACCTGAAATATTCCAGACTTCCCTCCAAGACCAATAGCTTCCAAATCAATAGCCAGGCGAATGGTGTTCTTCGAGGGATGCTGCATTGTAAATTCTACATTAGTCCTCCTACTTGGTTCGCAATTTGTAACCTATCTATGTGGTGCACCTCATTTTAATTTACTACGGGAGCAATGCTGTAATCAGTTCTCACATTTTTCTCATGATCAAATATACCAATGGACAAAGCAATCAACATAAAGTTTTCAGAACGATTGCGTAGGTCAATTATGGAAAAACATTATTACTTATTCTAGTTCCTTCAGATAGCCTCAAAACATGATAAAGAATTTTGATGCTATAAAATATCAAAGGAAACCTTATATCACAATTAATAATTGCAAAAGTACTAGAAATGTATCCAAGTGAAGCTTAATCTCAAAAATTGGCAAAGAAAATTATGCATGTAAAGTAATTCCAACCTGAGTCATAAAGCTATGAGCACCATTGAGACCCTCCTCCTCACCAGTATTAAATAAAAATATCACACCACTTTTGAATCCATGAGCCCACTGAGAAATTCCTCGGGCAAGCTCTAACATAACAGCAATACAAGAGCTACAATCCCCTGCTCCTTCACTAAAACAAGCACATACATTATTTTCAAGGACTGTATGGGACAATAGTAGTAAGAACAGATTGACGAGAATTAATCCATACGTTGAAAAAACAGTGTCAATGTGAGAAGAGACTAGAATTGTATTTTCTCTAGCTTCATCAGCATACTTTGGCAAGACCCTTAAGACAACATGATATAGATCTGAATAGACAAGTGTTTTCCCCCTAAACAGACCACGTGATAGACGATTAGCTCCAGATTTGGCATGAAATTTTTCCACTTCAACGTCAACTTCCCAGTGAGCTGTTTTCTTTATTTTTTCTGCTGCTCGCAACACATACTGAGAAAAAGAGCATGATTTTAAGCAAATAAGTATGCTTGAAGAAAAGGAACAAATAGACTGATGTAACCCATTTAGCTCAATCTCATTGAGATGGTTTCCTTTCTTCTTCTTTTTCTCGTTTATTTTCTCTAGGGGGTGGGGGGTCATATAGATCGGCTTACATGATGAACCAGAAATTAAACTGTTAAAGTAGCCATTGGCCAGAGACACCAACTCTAAACTTGAATCCTTTGGAAAAGGGAACAACCAAATCATTGGCATTAACAAGTGATCAGTGTGCAACTTTAGTAATGTGTTACATAGAATCAAATTGATTAAGGCATTATATCTTCATCCAATAGTTCAAATCTTTACTCCCACATGTTGGTTGAATTCAAAATAAAGTGTTATGTATAATTCAAATCTATAATTTGAAATACCATCTAGAAATAGTGCTCTCAACACCCCTATACTTAAGGGATGCTAATTTAAATATGATGTGGCATGTTTTCCCTATGATACTACAGAGTGATAACTGAAGAGTACAGAGTGATCATAGTTAATAAGAAAATGATAACTGGAGTTGGTCTGTAACAAGAAAAACCTTATATTTGCAAAATATTAAACTGCAAAACCATCGTTTTCAACCATAAAATACAGATTAGTTGCCTGTAAAATTCAAGTTGGACTAGCTATCAGTTTTAAAATTCCGTGCTTGCTTAATTCTACAAAACCGAACTTGTACTATACATTTTCCCTCTTTTCCTCACCTAAATCTCATTGGATAAAGTGTTAACTTATTAATCAAAACACACAACTAATGCAAAGTAGAGATACTTGAAAAATACATTACATGGTAACCTAGTAGATGCTGTTACCTCCTTTTACACCATCGGGTACATTTGTAATGATTTTAAACATAGGTATGTATTTTGGGAAGAGTAAATTGAATAACATGTCAAATGGAAGTAAGACAAAATAAATACCGACTCGAGTATATTTCAACTGATTAAAGTATATATCATCAACAAAAAGGTAAGAGGTTCAAATCCTCCCATCCCACATATCGTGAGAACTAAAAACAAAAAAGTCAAAATAAATATCAATCCAGAGAAGTGATTAACCTCCAGTGCGACATCAAGAGCATCAGAACCAACAGGATGAGGACCCGACGAAGTTAACGCCTTGACATGCTTCAAAGCCTCAAACTCCGAGAAACCTCTTTTTCCAGCCTGTTCAGCACTAAGTGGGACAGGCAATTTCTCAAACTGTTGTTGATAAATTGCCCGGAAGCTATAGATGGTCAACAGAAGCAACGACAGCCATACATATGGTGATCTCTTTGTCCTTGCCACTGTTATGGTTTGAGGAGCACTTCCATCAACTTTAGGAACATTTTCTTCTGGCTTGTTCAATGGTTTAAGCGATGCTGACGAACTTCCAGTCCGCCCCATTGTTAATTAACAAATAAGAACCTAAAACAATACAAACATCTGCTTGGGGATATAAATAAAGATAATGGGAGTTAGTACAGTACAATACCTCCAATTGGACTTGTTAAGAATAATCCGTTTCACAATATCCCAACCAAACTACAGTAAACACAAAACTGATCTAAATATCTCATTAGTTCATAAACTGAAAATCGCTTCAGAAAAGGCATGGAAAATTATACATAACATGAACATTCAATGCATAATTTAAATAATACAGCATCAAACGATATATATATGTATAGTTTCTCTCATTCTTCAGCACAGAGTCACATCTCAACAAAACTAAGTCTTTAATCCCGAGAAATTGGAGCTTCGCTCCACTATACTATAGATAACCACGCCCGCCCCTAGGCCAGGCACCAAGAGATATGGAAGGGATGGAGACACGGGAGGTGTTTACAAGTTAATGTGACGGGTTAATCTCGAAGTTGGGATCTTGAGAGGAGCACATCTTTAAACCCCAGTCTTCGATCACGGTGCCACCCCTTGGGGACATCTCAACAAAACATAGTCATACCCCAAAATTCCCAATTCAATCATGATTTCAACAGCAAACGAGTTTACAGACAAAACATATACAATCAAACTCGCATCAAGTAATCCAGATGAAGACGATTCGATAAATTGCAAGATTCGGTGTTATAGAAAGAACTTCAAATTAAGGTAAAACAAAGATCTGAGACTTGAGATGATAAAAACAACGGGATAACAAAGTAAGGGTTACACAGTAAACTATAATTGCAAGATACTGATCAAATAGTAAGCAATTGATAGAACAATTACAGAAGATGAGGCTACCAAAATCGAATCGGAAATTGAAGATTTGGAGAAGAAAATTGGATGAACAGATTGAGTTATTACCTCGGTGTGGAAATTGATACGCGCCGTGCAGGTCGTTCGGAGTCCACTGTCACTCTGGCTTGCGTCAAAATCAGCATCCAAGGGCGAAAACGGTAATGGGACTTAAATTTCTCAACATTATTATAAAATAATTCGGGATTTTAATCAAGAAATTTGTTGTTAAATTTTATTATCCTATTTAATTATAACAAATTTTTAAAAATATTTTATACATCCTAAATATAAAATATTTATCTCCATTGATTTCAAAAAATATGTATATTTATCTTCATCGAAGTTTAAAGTTTCATTAATTAAAACTTATCACACTCGATTGGAAGTTTTGGCGATACTCGAGTTTAAGATTTTTTTTTTTTTTTTTTACTCACGAAAAATCTCATTTTTATTATGTATTTTGTGTGTGTGTGTTTTTAGAATTATGTATTTTGTGTTTATTTAATAATAAGTTAATTTAAAATATATATATTAAGACTAAAAGGGCATAGTTGGATGTCCATATTTAATAATACTATAGTTGATGTATCATCCCACATTAACTTGCTCCAATCTCCATCTCATTTACATTTTCTTTTCACTTTATTTTTTAATTTGTAATTTTTCTGTTTCTATCCATATAATCTTTAGGCATACTTTTTTGTTTGTTCAAATGTTTATCTAAAATTACATTTTCTTTTATAATTAACTATTTAATTAAAAGTTAATATATATTTTATGAAAAAACTACTATTTGAAAATATTATTAAAATACACTTATAAAAATTCATATTAAAAAGGAATAAAACAAAACAAACAAATGAAAAAAAAAATCGTAGAAAACTTGATCCATGAAAAATGATGAATTTTGCGGGAAATGTATTTGGTGGTCGGGACTAAGACGAGGAAGCAATTTCCCAACTCATAGACATCTCTACTCGACATTATGTCTAACCTAACAACCATGAAATTATAGTTCAAATCTCCCTCACTAATGTTATTGAATTAATAACCATTTCGAATGCATAAAACTTAACTCAAAATTTTAAATTAACACGTTGAGATAAATTTAGTTCTAACATTACACTTGTGGTTTCAAAAGTAAAACATTACATTGTTTGAAGCTATTTTAGTATTTTCTATATGGATTGTTTTTAATAATAATCAAAATTTAAACAAAAGAATACATATCTTTCCAAATGGTATGGAAAAAGAAAAAAAAATATCAAGGTATGAAAAACAAGAATATCACTCAATTATTATGTTGCATGACTTATAATTAAGAGCTATAAATTTGAATCTGCCCACTCTTTAATACTGCCTCTTTTTCATTCACTCTTAATATTGTTATTTTTTTATTTTTTTTAAAAACATCAACTATAGTGATTTCTTTTTTGGCTCAACAACAATAAAAAGTGCAATCATATGTATTATAACATTTTAGTTATAGGTACACCTTTTTTTTTTTAATAGGGTTATAGGTGCACACTTTTTGATTGACCTATAACTAAGATTGAGTATAGTGACTAATTTTAAAAACAATTAAAATTTAATATAATGAAATCCCATAGACCTTTTTTCTGGTAACAAAAAAAAAAGAGAATAAATAATGTTTTGGAACAGAAAACAGACATTCCGGCCGGCCCACTGACATATTTGGGCCAAGGATTATTCGATTTGATTCATCGGCCACTAGGGTAGATGTCCAAAGCGTAGAACCTTGACGACATGTCGGTTTCGATAAAATATCGACTACAAGATAATGAATTTTAGTTATGAGTGAATTATTATGAAATGATCTAGTGGGTAAGAGTGTCATAATTAACTAAAATTTGATAATTTCAAACTATGATCGTCTCCTACTAAGAAATTAATTTTCTGCCGGTTTTATTGACTTCCAGACGTAGTAGGATCAGACAGTATGTCATGTCCTATAAAAATAATCAAAGTATGCATAAACTGACTTAGTCACTCACGAATATTTTTAAAAAAAGAAAGATTATAAGTGAAATGATTGTATTCAAATATGGATGTAAGAGAATTAATCCTCTTTAGGATAATAAAATACTAGAGGTAATAAATCCATTCATAATGGTCATCAATCTAGTAATTGATTTGGTGAGAAATATCTTGACAATCAAATATAGTAGATTGAGGCGATCATAATATTGTATAGCAAAACATGGATCAAATCTGCTTTGACACTTTTTTTTCTAGCTTTTCATCTTTATTTACTATGTTCTGACAGTGTGGTTATTGGTATGCCTTTCGACGTCTGAATGAGAATTTAAAGGTTGTTTCCTCTAAAAGAGTTAAGCCCAAGTGCTAATTATGCTTGATAAAATTAATCTCCATTTTTTTCTTTTAAAAAATAAAAAATAGTTGAATGTAGTGATACAATAGTGAAGAGCTTGAACCAAAAAGACTAATGTTCTTGTATGTGCTCCAAATGGAGAGCTCATATACATATTAGCTGGGTGGGAAGGATAAACAGCTGACTCTAGAGTTCTTAGGGATACTTTATCCCGTAACAATGGATTTCAGGTCCCTCATGGTAATTAAGGACTAAAAGAAAATGCTACTTTCACTTATAGTGAATGTATAATAACCTAGTGTTTATTGATCCAGGATACTACTACCTTTGTGATGCGGGTTATCCAAATGCTGATGGATTCTTAACTCCCTATAGAGGTGAACGTTATCATCTTTCGGATTTGAAGGGTAGTAATCCACTATGAAATCCGAAAGAGTATTTTAATAAAGCACACTCCTCGGCACTTGATATAATAGAAAGAGTGTTCGGTGCGATAAAAAACCGTTCGGTCATTCTGTGCCACAAGTCTTTCTATCCGTCGAAGGTACAAATGAAGATCATAATAGCTTGTTGTCTCTCACATAATTTAATATGTAGGGAGATGGGCTCAACGATTGGTTTAGAGATATTAGGAGAAGATGATGCCACACTCTACCAAGAGGAAATGGACGATGCCTTGACAATTAATTTCGTCGAGACGTCGCCTCTCTAGACTGTGTTCCGAGATTCCATGGCCCAAAGAATGTTTGACGCAGCCCAAAAATAGTAGGAATTAGACTTCTAATCTCTTTTTTTTTAGCGACGATAACTTTTATCAATCATGAATGGCATAACATGACTTTTTAGGGAATGATACTTGTCTTGTATTATGTAATGAATGATATTAAATGTACGGAATAAAAGTTAACTGTCATATTCCTTACTCTTTATCTCTCGTGTACAACTTCTATGTAGCAACATGACCATAATGGGGAGAAACAATCAACACAATTGGACAGCAATGGAAGATAGTACTTTGGTCCAATCGCTGATCGAACTTGTACAAGAATGGGGGTAGAGATCAGATAATGGTACTTTTAGGAATAAGTACCATAATGAACTACTTCGACTAATACACCTAAAACTACCTGGATGCCCAATCACGTATACCACTGTGATTAATACTAGAGTGAAGAGTCTGAAACGACAATACCAAGCTATTATCGAGATTCTGAACAATACTTGTAGTGGATTCGGTTGGAATGATAAATACAAGTGCATTGAAGTGGAGCCAACTGTTTTCAACAATTTGGTCCAGGTATTAAAGAATAGTTCCAATATAACAAAATGAAATTTCAATTTATTTATGAATCATGTGTTCTTAATTCCATTGTCAGACACACTCGTCTGCAAAGGGTCTCAACAACAAGACTTTTCCATATTACGATGACTTGGCTTATATCTTCGGAAAGGATAGAGCATGCGGGTGAATATCTCAGTCTGCTAGAGATATTGCAGAAGAAGATTGCAATTTAGAGGTCGGTGAGGCGGGCGATTCCCAAGAATATTACAGACCTGAGATTCTTGTTGCTGAAGAAGAAGACCCAAACACCCCCACAGGTATAGTGGCCAAACCGTCATCCTCTTCTGTGGGAGAGAAGAAAAAATTAGTCTAAAAAAAGCAGGAAATGCTTAATGTGTTGCGTGTCGGCATGAATATGCAGTACGAGCAAATCGTGAGGATTGTTGATTGGTCTGTCACAACCCTACAAGTGACAAAGGAGGATAATAAATCTACAAGAATTGAAGTCGCTAGAATTTTTCAGACATTATCACCAGCATTAACTAGTTCAGAACGGGTTGTACTGATGAACATCCTTTTAAAGGATTTCGACGAAGCTTCTGCTTTTCTTGAAGTCCCTGAAAATGATCGGAACAACTACTGCAATTATCTATTGAACAGGTCCAAATGATGACATTCTCTATCTCTTTTCTGACGTCGATGGTTGCCTACAAGATGACCCCACTTCTTATATTAATTAAAGGACAAAATAGCTTATTCTTTTTTTGTTCAACCATCATTTACTTATTGTACGAAGTGAACTTGCTTTATATTTCCTATTTTATTATGAAATGAACTTTAATTCCTATTTCCTATTTTATTATGAACGGAACATTAATTCCTTTAATTTATTGCCCACACTTTCAATTTTAATGAGAAAAAAACCTACACACTTAGGTATAATTGTTATAAAGTGCATGAAAATACAAGTTTGATAAAAAATAAGTTACACAATTAATTTCGAAGTTTGATAAAAACCACTTTAAACTACTCTTTGTTTAGAGTATGGAGCATCGAACGAATATAATAGTATAGAAGATATTGTACACATGGAAAATGCAAATGGGGGATGATGTTGGTGCTGCTCTCACTATAGCTGTAATGGACGAATCTTCAACTGTATGGTCATACTTTGGAGATTTACTGGCGGAACGAATATTTGCTAAATGGAAAACCTCATTAAATGAGTGAATGAAACAACTTTATAATGTACTACGTGTAAGTGAATGATCTTATTAGTATCTCTTATTTGGTTGAACTAAAATTTAATATATTATGTCCAAATTATAATTTCTCTACGGAATGAATATTATGTAGTCACAATTTAAAATGAAAGTCATTTTTTATATATATTGCCAAGGAAATAAGTTGAATATTCAAAGCATACATAGTGTGTGGAATCATTAAAAAAAAATGCATGAAAATGACAAATATTAGTTTAGAAACTCAGCTTAACTTAATATTCGTACTAAACACAACTTAACTTAATACCCAACTTAACTTAATACTCAGCTTAACTTAATCTCTGCATCAAACAACAGTCAACTTAACTTAATCCAGCTTAACTTAATCTGTCCACCAAAAATAGATTAACTTAATCTCTCAGCTGAACTTAATACCTATTAACTTAATCTTAATTCTTGCACCAAACACACCCTAAATATTTATGCAAATATATATGTTTTGATAAGACCCCATATTTATGCATGTGTTTACAAAAGCGACCCTAGGCACTCGCTTATGGCAACGGACGAATCGACTTAAAGTTACGCGCTTCTTAAATACAGGTCGAACACCTTCAAAGCAAGGCTTTATATTAAGCATTTATAGCATAATATAGTTTAAGATATATGAACCAAATTTATAAATGTACTCAAAAAAAGGACCGGACTTATAAACATGGGCGGATCACCACATGGAATAAAAAAAAAGAATAAAAGCTTAAGAAAATATTTTTAAAAAAAATGAGAAAATAGTTCCAAATTCTTGAATTCCTTTGCGCCATAAGTATTAGAAGGAAAAAGGATTGGATCTTTTTTTTATTCAATAATATTTGGAAAAACAAAAAATCAAATCTATAACTTATGAATTACCAAGTGTCCTATAATACTATCCATTTTTTTCAACAATGTATCTATATTTTATTTAAAAAGTACGTGAATACCAACCAAATTTCAAAAATAAAAACAAGTTTTTGGAAACTACTTTTTTTTATTTTCAAATTATGGTTTGGTTTCAAAAAATATAGGTATGATGACGATATCTAAATAAGAAAAAACATATAATAACGTAGTTGATGCAGACTTAAATTTCAAAAACCAAAAACTAAAAACAAAATAGTTATCAAATCGGACCTAAGTTGTACAAAATGTTGTTAGAGTTTTACTTTTGTTGGTCACAAAATTGAATCTAAGGGGGTGTTTGTTTGTCATATTTAAGGAAAATTTAAATGAAAGATTTACTAACTCCTCCTTGAAAACCTATATCCAAACGAGTTTTTGCAACACCTTATAACTCCTCGATTTTACTATTAAAAATAACTCCTCATTTCTAACATTCATTTATAACTACTCAATCATTTATAACCACTCATTTCTAATCATTCAAAATAATTTATTTTTAACTATTCAATTCGAATCATTATTTTTTTAACTACTCAAAAGAGCTACTCATTTTAAATCTACATCCAATAACGTTTTTTACTCTAATTGCTTTACAAAAAAAATTACATCTAATCGAGTTTATTAGATAATATAGGGTTGCACCTCAAAACCAATTGACAATAAGAGGAGTAACTCATATCTCTTATAAATACTTGTAAGACTTCCAACTTTTTCAATGTAGGACAATTGTAAGATCCTAACAAAGTTTTTAGCTACAATTATAACTTTTTAACTACTTAAAATAATTTGCCAAAATAACTGCTCAAACTAACTCGTCATTAAAACCTCGTTCAAACGCTCCCTAAAAGCTCATAAATGGTGTTTGGTAAGACAATAGACCAACCAAACCATAAATAACAGTGCAAATGCAAGTTAAATTCAATAGTAATAATAGGATCAAATCTTTCGACTTTCAAATTATATTGTTGTATTAAAATAAATCAAAGAATAGTATTTGTGAAGCAAAAGTGGAATAAGCAAAGAAATGAACAGGAAAATTCTGAGTTTAAAAAATAAACGAACAATTTCTTAAATTTTGTAAGCTGTTGATTATCAAGTAGGACACCATTCTTAAACAACATAAACACATTGCATTTGAAATTCAAATTGGTCGGTGGTCGTCATTCTGCAAAGATAAATAAATAAATAAATCGAACTTTGAAAAAAAAAAAAAAAAAATTACAATATTTATCCAAACAAGAAAAAACGTGCCAATAAAATAGTACATCATGTTTATACTTTTTTTTTCATTTATTATTTACAAGTTTTATTTTTTACAAGACTGACAACCCAGTCAACGACCTCATTCAATAGTTTCGCCAATTATTTTCTTCTGAAACACAGGAAAACTGCTTTTTTTCTCTGTCATTTATATAATTGAGATTTAAAGTCTGATATGGGGATATTATATTTCATTAATAATCATCACAGATTCAGATATTTTAGGTTCTTTTATTAAAATAATATGTATTACTTGATAGTAACAAAATAAAATGAAATTAGTCAACTTTATTATAGAATTTAGGTTATGCTGAGTTTTTAGAAATCAAACAAAGTCCCTATTTCATTATTTTCTTGCATACTATAATAATTAATAAAAAAAATTAAAATAGTCAATAACACGTTGATTTCATTATTTAATAGAAATTTATTTCAAAACCATGGTTAAAAATTTGATTTCAAGAATCTCATTTATTTGAGAGCAGTATATCTCTTATAGGTCTTTCTCTAATTTGTACTAAAAAAATAATTAATAAAAAAGATCAAAATCAAAGTTAAAGTTGAGATTAAAAAAAACCAAAATTGATACTAAATAGTTATGTATTACTTGATAACTATTTTATTTTAATTTATAAATTTTGAAAAATGAGTCTATAATTTTATGTTCTTGTTTTATTATCATATATATATAGAGAGAGAGAGAGAGAGAGAAATATATTTTTTATTTTTAATACTTTGCTAAAATCCAAATATTCTATGTAGAAAGACAAAATTGCGGTAAAGAATTGGAAGAAAAAAGCAACCTTCATTTTCTTTTTTTCTTTTTTAAAGTTCTTCATTTTCTAAAATTAATTAGTTATAACCAGAGGCTGAAATGTCTATAACCAGACATAATAGTCAGTTCAATTAATTATGGTCATCAATATGATTTTTTTTTAACATAATATGAAATTAATTTCTTACAAATGATTCATAATATTAGGGTACAAAAATTCTCTCATAAAAAACTAAGTTAACAAGTGTATTAGAAATATAATGAAATACATTCGAATATATCATTATAATTGGTTTTTCCTATTTCCAATTCAACCAATTCTCATTTTTTTCATCGCTAAAATAAATAAATATATATATATATATATATGACCTAATAATTAAAATGTTTTATAAATTTTGTATTTTTCTCTTCCAATTGTAATGTTGAATTCAAACACAAAAAATCTCATTCTTGATCAATATTAGCATCCAAAAAAGAGCTGTCTGGCTGACATTTGAAGACAAGTGCATATGGTCAAAGCATTTGGAATCCATTTAATGTTTTCTTGCATTTCAATTCTTGGTTGGCATACCAATTATAGAGATGCTGCTAATTAATTTACACATTTTCAACTCTAATCTTATTATTTCTACTTCTTCACCACCATTACAAACACACTTAATATTAAACAAAATGTAGATGTTATACCCAGATCCTTATTAGGTTGTAAGACTAAAATTAAAATAAACAAACCCTTATTTTTTGTTTTATATTTTCTAAATTGGTGTCCATGCTTATCATGCCAATAGTTTATGTTATACCCAAAATCATAAATGAAAACTTTTAAAGATAAATATCAATTATCGATGAGTGATGAGTAAAATGGGGGGAAAAATAATAAAGAGGGGCGATTCGTTGCTTGGCAACTAATGCGCCACTTTCTTAACAAAACACATGAAAAAATGCTCAATTTTCCATTTTCCACTCAAAAGAATCAAGCCATGATAATATCATGTATTTAAATTCTCCAATTTTAGAATTAAATAAAGGGGATTTTAGATTTTTTTTTATAAATGTTAAAATTTTAGAAAAAAAAAGAAAATATAGCAATAACTGTTTCAATTCATGTTAAATTGATTGGCTGTCAAAAAAACCCATTAGAAATTAATTCATAAATAAATAGTCATCGTGGATTAAATCCAACACTTTAAATACTTCAAAGGCCTCATTGACCACTTAAATCATTCTATAATGATTAGTTAAATATTTCATATTTTGTTATGTATAAAATATTTTTTAAAATCATTAAACATAAAATAGGAATTCCATAATTTGTTATCTACAACAAATTTTTTAAAGTAAATAAAATAAAAAAAAGCAATTAACTTGGGTGAACAGCAATTAACATTACTATCCAAAAAAACTTCTACCACATCATTTGATTATGTATATTTATGCCAAGATTAAAAATTAAAAAAAAATGATGTCATGATTATTTGTTCCACGTTGAAATTGGGAAAATGTTTCGTGAACTTCATAAAATCAAAAAGTTTTTTTTTTTTTTTAATCAAAACGAACGGTGGCTTGATGGTTTTATTGTTTGTGGAAATCGAGTTCAACACTTAAGTTTGATTTCGATAATTGATTTTTTACCCTCATTTTATTTGAGAGTATTAATACCTATTTATAAGATTTGTGGTCACCCTTTACAACTTGAATAACTCAACTGGTTTAAAATGTCCAAATATAACGAGACTAAATTGCACGAACTATTTAAAATTATTCCGAAGGAAAACCTCATGGGAGTGTTGTTTATAATATTTAATGAATATTTAGCTTGAAGAGTTATTTTAAGTAGTTAAAAACTAAGAGCTATAGCAAAAAACTCGTTTGAAAGTAGATTTTTATAGATAAATTAGAGTCAAAATCTTGTTTAGATATAGATTGAAAATAAGCAGTTATTTTGAGTAGTTAAAAAATGAATGATTGAAAATAAATGGTAAAAAATAAGTTATTTTGTTTGATTTGAAATGAATGATTAAAAATGAATTGTTAGAAATGATTTAGTAATTATAAATAAATGATTAAAAATGAAAAATTATTTTTAAAAACAACAAAGTAGATGAGTTAGGAAAAACTCATTACAATGTAAATTTTTCTCTTAAGAAAGTGTAAATAAATCATTAATCTAAATCCTTCTTAAAATATGGCAAACAAACACCACTCTATGTCAATTTTGAGATTGCTTATAAATCAAAAGCAATTAAAAACAAAATCAAATATATTGATTAATTACGACACGTGAAAATTATTTTCTTCTAGAATAAAAAAAATAGTTTGGAAAAAAAAACAACTACAATATAGTTGGCTCTGATTTGTCGAGAAATAAAAAATTCGAAGATTATTATCGTTTATTTATCTGATTCTGATATTTAAATAAACAAATAATAAATGTGTGTTCGAACGTAAAGATATTGCTATTGTCCGATTTGTACGTGATGGTTTCTGAAGTTAACAAGAAATAATTCAGTACGGGCAAGTTCACAGGCTTTTGTCCCTCTCAATAACTTGGAAATTTCGTAACATTGTTTCTTATTCTATTTTTTAAATATATAAAATATAAATATACTTGGGATATAATTTTTTTATTTTTTTTTTCAATTCATTAATGTTCCATTCCAATTTATTTGTGTTCTAACTATTTTAAGGAGACTTCATAATTTTATTATTTGGTAAAAGTCAAATTTAACACCGAAGTCACAAAGTCACAAGTTGATACTACAATATTTAATATACAAAAATTTATAATCAATATTTTATCTATGAATTGAACAATAATTTTTTGAGTTTTGAAAATGATTGAATGACAATGTTAATCCAAGCTAATTATGTTTTTATGTGAAAAAAAAAAAAAAAAAAAAAACTTAAAAATATTTGTGTTACTTCACACACATACTTTTTTTTTTTTTTGCTCTCAAGCATGATTTATCAAATTTTGACTCTTATACAAGCTCCTATATCTTGGGCACATTTAATATATGAATTGAGATACGCTCGTTGTGGTCGGTCTGCGTTATGTTCGTAAATTATTTTGTGTTTGTTAATTAACTTAAATTATCAATATACATAGTTAACAAATTTTTTTAAAAAAATTCAACAATATTTTAAAAAGAAGATTGAAATTGATAAATTCATGGTTATTAAATTATACAAGATGTCATTCCAACTTTAGTATACATAGACAAAGTTACATGATCATGTATGAAATTATTAAAGACTTCCTTCATTTTGCTTATTAGAATTTTAAACATTAAATTTTGAACATAGGTTGATATTGTTGTTTGCATTTAAATTGGCGGGGGTATGATTCGAAAAAAGTTAGAGTTTAGTCCCTAAAATTTGATGAAAGTTATAATTTAGTCCATACGGTTTAAAGAAAATTAAAATTTAATCCATATAATCTTTAAAATTAGAATTTAGTCCTTATGATTTTATAAGACTTAAAATATAGTTCTTATCAGACGTACTTGTTAGTGTATTAAATACATAAAAACTCATTATTCATGCATAAATAATATAATTTTTGTTGTTATATCAATCACTTAATTTATAATTTTATTATTGATACATGAATAATCAATTTAAAACGGCAAAATTTATTTTTTAGATTTTATAAAATTATATGGACTAAATTGTAAATCATAAAAATTAAATTTTATATTTCTTCCGACTATATAATTAAATTCTAATTTTTAAAATTATAAACGCTAAATTTTAATTTTCTCCAAATTAAACCGATTAAATTTATATTTTCTCTTAAAGTCAATTTAAAATTTTATGGATTAAGATACTGATGACAGGGTGGTCTTATGGTGCCACGTGTGGAGCTTGGAAGAAATCAGAGCCGTCCACGTTAGGATGTTGATGTTTGACTGGGGCGTTGGAATAGGGGAAGTGTGAAAAGGGAGGGAGGGGTGTCCTTTAATCTGTAGGGCTCTGTGCCCTCTGCCATCTGAACCCTCCCTTTCCCCCACGCTCTCTCTTCCCGGCCCCTACACATTTTTCAATATTTCATTTTCAATGTTTTTTTTTTTTTTTTTGTAAAATAAAATAAAAGATATTATTAATTGAGTAATGCTTAGGTAAGGGTGGGTAAGTATTTTTGAAATACTTATCCACCTTAGAGTCACATATTTTTATTTTTTAAAAAAATGTTGGCTTTGATCGATGAAAAGAAAAATGCAAAAAATAAAAATATGTGATTTTAAGGAAGGTAAGTATTTTTAAAATACTTATCCACACTTACCTAAGTATTGCGCTTATTCATTTATTTTGTGACTTTTAGCCGTTGAATTTTAAAATTTATGCAGAATTTAATTTTCATATCCGAATTTTTAGATTTATTTTATTTTAATATTCAACTTTTTAAATTCTAATTTTGATATTTATACTTAATAAAAAAGTTGTTATACATTTGAAGTAATATTAATTGAAAATGTTTTAACAACGGTAATAATTTTAATATAATAAAAATTAAAATGTTAACGGTGTTTTTAAAATTTATAAAGGAAGATAATTATTTTTATTAAAGAAAAATAACCAAAAAATAAATTATAAATACTAATTATGAGTTTTTTTATTTTATAATTTAATGATCGAAATTAAATAAAATTTCAATGTTTAGAAACTAAAATTAAAATTTTGAAAAATTAAATATTAAAATGAACAAAATTCAAAATTTATAAACTAAAATTGTACATTTTAAAATTTAAGGACTATAAGGAATCAAATGTCAAAAATCAAAGAATAAAATGGGGGAGAATATCAACACTCCCAAATAATATGAGAGACAAATATCGATTTTCAAGCTCGAATTCTTGACCGTGGAGTTGAAATGAATTAACACAAAAAAAGATAACTAACTGTACTACATACCCATTTAATGTAATAAAATGAATTTAGATGTTTATGGAATCACTATCTCTACATGAAGATGAAAGTATATATGTTACAAAATGTTAAGCAAGGTGAGGTGACTACGCAATCTTACATTACTCGTCTATGTCGTATATTGTTGCAGTTTCACTATTTTTTTCTTTTCCTTTTTTTTTTTTTATTGATAAGGCTGTGAATGATGCAACACAACATTATAATTTAACATTAGATTTATAATGGCTATAAGATTTTCCTTGAAGAACTCAAATCTTTAGGTCGTGCTACTACTACATTATTAAGTTCTCGAGAATCAAACGATGCAAGCCCTTCCAACCCTAGTCTGAAAAGTATGAATTTTTCAATTGTACTTCTACATAGAGTTTGTTGTCCGCTCTCCTAATTTTTACTAAAAAAACAAATGACAATTGAAACAAAATTTTTATTTAAAAAAATACATTTGAACATTAAAATTATATCTGTTCAAAAACTTTAATTATAATTTAGAGAACATGGAAAGAAAATAGAAAAAAAATTAAAAAAAAATCCTTGAGCACATAATTTATAATTGCAAAACGAAGATATTTTATTTTAAAATTTTTTTTGACAGGAGAAGATTGATATAACTAGCATGTTAATTACATAGAAATGAATAATACATTCAATTCCAACAAATGTCTGATGAATTCAAACAAATACATAGGCATTTCTCCTTCTTATTTTTTAGTTTTACTTCCACCCATCAATACCCCTCTGCATATGTTCCATACAAATGTTTTTTTCCCAACCAAACAAAATATACATAAATAATGTTATTTCAATAGTCAACTGTCCACCTAATCAAGTGCAAAAAACACAATAGAATCATGCAATGTGCTTCTTGCCCATAAGGAAAGAAAGAAGAGCGATAGGATTGAATTCATATTTGAAAGTTTGGAGCATGAGAGAAGATTACCTAAAAAATCCTTATAAACAATGAAAAAAAATATATCTTGGTAACGAAAACTATGAAAGGCTCTAATGGTGAATATATATATATGTGTGTGTGTGTGTGTGTGTGTGAATTTTATAAATATTTTGTTTTTTTTTTTAAGAATTTATAATAGCATGTGTTAGTTATTTAATCGATCAAAACTCACTAAATCTAGATGAGTATTTAATCTAAAATTGGTGAATATTACGTATAAATGATTTATTCTACTCATAACCAATTGAGATCTTGAGATAAATCTCATACTCTTTCAATATGATGGGAGAAATAAAAAACCAATTGTGACAAATGGAGAAGTACTTCCAAGGATGGAGGAAACTAGAGATTGAAAATATGTAACATGGCCAATCTATTTTCTATACATTTGGTAAAAGGTCTTTTGCCTTTCAATGTTAAATTCTCAATGGTAACAAATAAATTGTGAGATTCAAAACCTTCGTGAAAAATTAGAGTAATATACCTACCTATCATTGTGTAGAGTGAGTATATTTATTACCCATGTAGCACAAGTATTTGCCACACATTTATTTAGTTTTCTAATGTTTTATTAATGTTATCTTAATATGAGATAAGTATACCCACAATAACACAAGAACTTACGTGAAAAAACTCCAAACCAGAGAAAAAAATCACGGACAGAAAAAACTTCCACTATATGAAAAATTGCTCTAATCACACAGAATTCTCTCTCCGACCTCAATTACAAAAACAGTCTCTTCAAAACTTATACTACTCACATCATTTGCCACACTCTCTATAAGAGAATACAAAAGGAATTTAACTAGAGTCAGTACACGAAACTTAAAGTGCTTCTGACTGGAATGCTTTGAAACCAAAGCCTTATACTATTTTTACAGTGTTTGGAGCATACCACTACCTCGCATCTTTTCGATGTGAGACAAATTTACTTCTCTTATTTTGCCAAAACCCAACACAAGTATTATTTCAAAAATTAACATTAGGAAGCACAACTTACACAAATAAAATTTATAAATAAAAAATTAGAGTACATAAATGACATCGAATCAAGAATATTATTTTAAAAACTTTAAATCAAACATATATACTTAACTTATATAAAATGGAAACTATTTATCCATAAATAGGATAGTTTCAAAAGAGGAATAAACAAAAGAAAAAAAAAAAAAAAAACTTAAATGACAATATACACTTCCACCCACCCATATAAATCCCCCACCTCCATCACCTCTTTTCCTCGCCCAAAACCTTCTCTCCCTAATCTCTAATTCAAAATAAATACAAAATGACGAAAGATGACGTCACGGTTCGAGGGTTCTCCGGCAAGGACTACCACGACCCGCCGCCGGCTCCGCTGATCGACGCGGCGGAGCTGGGCAAGTGGTCCTTTTACAGGGCCCTCATCGCCGAGTTTATTGCTACTCTTTTGTTTCTCTACGTCACCATCCTGACTGTCATTGGCTACAACAGCCAGACCGACCCGCAGAAAACCGGCGCCGCCGATGTCTGCGGCGGCGTTGGCATTCTCGGCATCGCTTGGGGTTTCGGCGGCATGATTTTCGTTCTTGTCTACTGTACTGCCGGCATTTCTGGTCTGTGAAATTTTCCGGCTTTGAATTTACCCTTTTTTTTACCGTTGGTTATAGTTTTTTCTTACCGGACTGTTGGATTTTTCTAATAACTGAAGGATGTTCAGGTGTACCATATTGTGGTACTTTTAACGATATACTTATTTCTAATCTCTAGTTTTTTACAATTATTTTAGAAACGTTTTTGCATTTCATATAACTTTTGGTTCTTATAAAATTATGTGTAACTTTTTTTTCAAATTAATTTGTAAATGGATTATAATATATACTTTGAGTTTGAAATATTATTTTGGTCTCTATTTTTTTTTTCAGTCTATAAACTTTCGAAAAGAAAATTATAATTTTTTGTTCTAAAAATCATCTTTTTAATTTTGTTCAATGAATGATTTTCTATCTAATTTTTTTTACGAATATTTTCTATCTAATTTTTACTTAGTGTATATATATATATATGTATGTATGTGACTGCCACATCTTTTAACATTTTTGCTTTTTTTTTTTTGGGTTGAAAATATAACATATTGCTAGTAGAGAAATTAGCTCACAATTAACCATTTTGGTTCCTGAAGATCCCTTTATATTAATTTTTGAATTTTAAAAATTATATTTATGTTAGGTTTCATATTTTTCTTGAATAAGTTATTTTTTTAATCAAATATTTTTCTATAACAACTCCACTAATCGATTATTATCGAAATTATTAATGGTGTTTTAATTTCACTTTTTTTTTAGTAGTCAATTTAATATTTGTAGTCCATCTCTTCCAATTTATACTCGGTAAAAACAAAAAACTCCTTCGATTCGAATAAAAAAAAATCCACTATTTTTAGGACACATTCGGCCAAACCATACAACATTTAGCTTACTATGAATTTATTAATAAATTATGTTGATGATAATAATAAAAAAAATTCATATTTTATCCCCTCTCTTAGTTTATTAATCTTATTAAATCAATTTCCTTTTTTTTTATTGGGGGGGAAAATGAACTACAGGTGGACATATCAACCCGGCGGTGACATTCGGGCTGCTGTTAGCCCGTAAGGTGTCGCTGGTTCGAGCCGTGGCTTACATGGTGGCTCAGTGCTTGGGAGCCGTATGCGGAGCCGGGCTCGTAAAATTGTTACAAAAGGATTACTACAACTTGTACGGCGGCGGCGCGAACCAGCTCGCTCATGGCTACAGCAAAGGCAACGGCTTGGGCGCCGAGATCGTCGGTACTTTTATTTTGGTCTACACCGTTTTCTCCGCCACCGATCCCAAGAGAAACGCTAGAGACTCCCATGTTCCTGTAAGTGCTCTTCTTCTCCTTTCTTCTTAATTCTCTAATAGCAGTTTTATTTTACCCATTTTCCCAAAATAATAAAAATACCTAAGTAAATTTTTAAATATTTGTATCCATTCCACTTTAATATTGCTCATTAATTCATCAATAGAGTATAAACATTAATACCAATGTTTATAATTGCTAAACTTTTTAAATAATGACTATTTTTGTAATTATTTTTTGAATTTGACAAATTTGTTTAGTTTGGTTTTGATTTATTAACCAAATTAATAAGGTTAAACTACCAATTCTTTTTGTTCCACTTTAAGTTTCAAGTTTTTGACATAATTAAAAAAAAAAAAGTTCTGGTTAAGTTTATTCGTTTTTTTTCTTTGTAAATTTATTGTATTTTCTCACTAGATTTTATAATTATGATCATTATAACTTATTAAAATTATTTAGTAATTATTGATGGAGTGAAGGGGTCACATGACAACAACCAACATCTTAATGTTGTATGTTTTTGTGATAATAATAGGGTTGTGTATTGTGTTTCAAATTAAATTATATATTACACATCAATATTTAGGTTATAACAAATCATGACATAAATTGCTTTCTTTGTATGTATGGAAAAACTATTAAACCAATATTTGTGTTACTTTATTTTTTATGAAAGCCAATGAAATATAGTTAATAGTACTATATATCATAGAATAATTTAGAGTTTACAAATCCTACAAACGAACGTTACTGTTGTTGCCAAACAATTTGATATAACTATTTTTAAAATTAAATCGAATCTGTATAGATTAATTGGATTATAACTCAGTTAACTAAGTTTATAACCATCAACGTTTGTGTTAATATATATTTTTAAAGTTTGTCAAAAACTATGATTAAATGGGTGCCTACCCCGTAGCTCTGCTGAATCTCTGAATTATATGAATGCGACAATTTATCTTTGGGATTTTTGTTTGATACTTTTAATTTGTAATTATTTAAGTCCTTAAACAACAATATATAGACAATATATCCAAATAATATTAAACGAAATATTAGGCATGTGGTTGGTTCTTCAACTCTATGCTTTGTTTCTTGATTTAAAAATTCTGTATTTTAAGTCTTAAACTAACAAATTATTTGAACAAATATTGTAATCTATTATATGTGACTGTCAACGTTTGTCTATCAGTTAATGTAATTATATATTGTATAAATTATAAACAGCTTTAATTTCGAAACTCAAAATAGAGAATGATTGGAAATTCTCCAACCATAAATCTAAATTCAAATCTAAAATATTCTTGTTGATCTTGCACTCAACAAAATATAGAAATTTTGTGCCTTCTTTTGTCTTCCTCATATATTAAAGGGTGATGACGTGGCTTTTTCTTTCCCCATGTAACACTGGTTTCAATGTGAGCCTGAAGCCACAGCAGAGAGCTTTTGCATCAAAGAAAAAAAAGCTGTAAATTTTTTTTTATACATTTTTGGTGACCATTTTTTACCACGTTCCATTCCAAACACGTCATTATATTATTTCCCATAAAAAAGAATGGCCTCTTTTCTTCATTTTTTTACTCTTTTTTTAGCTTTAAATTTTGGAGTTTCTTTCTGCGTTATAATACTATTGGCATTGGGTTTTGTGTAAGAATCTCTCACTACCATTCATTGAAAACTACAACTCAGTGAGGTTTGTTTTATAATTGTTTCATTTTGTTTGTATGAATTCCCTTATAAATAATGTGAAAACAAGCAATAAAAAATTATATTAAATAGAGTCAAAGATTTGAATTTTAATAATGATCAGGGGGGAGGAGACTAACAAATTATATTTTGAAGGCACTATTTTTCATAAATATATATAGTCAAATATTAATTTTTAAGATTAAATTCGCAACTTTGGATTATCTCCTAATAATGAAATTACTAAATTATTAACCTTTCGGTTAATAATGATGACTTGTTCTAGTGGTAAAATTACATTGGAAAATCAAAATATTTGTTTCATGAGACTGGTCTAACATGTAATTCAATTTTATATCAACTACACACCATAACTTTTTAAAGATTGGATACAAAATTTGGACGTTTATAATTTGCAAGAATCTCTCACTGCTGTCCAAACAAAATCTTATTATTCCCCCACGTGGCTGCCACGTCATAGCTCCCTGCTTTGTTTTTTAATTGCATTTTGGGGTTTGGGGTTTCACGAGAGACCTACTTTTCGTCCCTTTTCTTCCTGTCTATCATGTTCTTGGCCTTTCCATTGGTCGTTAGCTCTGCTTGTCCTTTTTGTTGGTTTTTTTACTTTTTGCATGTTTTGGTAACAAATTATTCACTTGTTGACCATATAATAATGAATTTAGTTTGTTCAAAGTTTTGCTTTTTATTTTATTCCATTGAATTTTGAAACTTTAAATTTGTGAGCTTCTTTTCTCTCTCTTTTTGAGATTCCTGGTTCTAAGTGCCTTTTCTGGCCTAGGTATGTTCTTTTCTTTTTCCTTTAATTGTAGGTGTTGAATTTGCGTTTGTTTTTGGATGTATTCCATCGTTTTGTTGTTGAATTTAATGTATTTTTGGCATTTTTAACTAAAATGGAAGATGACTATAAGTGAAGTGGTTTAGATGGAGTGTTTGAATGAATAGTTTGAATAATATTGTTTGAAGGAAACGTGTTTATATAGATTATAGAAATAAAAGTGTTTGAATGAGTGACTGTGTTAAACCTAAACATAGGTAAGGTTGTTTGTAGGAAAGATAGTCGATAAGAATGTTGTTTGAAAGATGCGTTGGATTTGGTATCGAGGATTTTCTTCCTCCAACTTCTTCTTATCTATGCATCAATTTTAGTAGTTATTATCAGTGCTTTACTTTTTTATTCTTTTTTTACATAACCCATTTTTTACTTCAACAACCTACTAATAGAAATATTGTTGGCTAATTTAAAAGGACAATGAAATTCTACTAATTATTTTATATTAATAGTTGAAATGAGTATAGTTAACTTGAACATTCCTCGATATTTAAAAGAAAAATTAAGATTTTGATTTCTAACTACCTAATTTGTTGTGCCTTTTTGTATATAATTATTATCATTTTAGTAATTATTGTAGCATGATCCAAAGAAGAAGAAATGTAATTTGATTATATGATTGTTTGGAAAGGTATTGGCTCCACTTCCAATTGGGTTTGCAGTGTTCATGGTTCACTTAGCCACAATCCCCATTACTGGCACCAGCATCAACCCTGCTAGAAGCTTTGGTCCAGCTGTTATTTTGAACAGGGAAAAGCCTTGGAATGACCAAGTTAGTCTCTTTTATATTCTCTACATTTATTAGAACTTTTTTTTTTTTGCATTTTTTATAATTATTATCACTTTAATCATCCAAGTTTAATAGATTAGACATCAATTACCATATTAAATATTGTTAATTTAATTCTTAACATTAGAAACTAAACAAATATATTTAAACTAGTTTTAGTGATGTTTCTTGGTATATTTACAAGTAAACTCTATTAATCTTATGATTTAAGCCTTTATGTAATCCACATTTTTTTAATTATATTTTCAACAAAAAAAAGTGTTAACGGACCAGATTTCGCCACATGGGTGGCTGCATGCTGCCTAGGCAGCATGCAAATATTTCTGTTTTTTGAATTCAAGAATATTTGAGACCTGTACCCATACCCATAACAAACGGAAACTTGATACATAATGTTATTGGAATATTATTCGTTTGAGCACAAATTTAGTGTTGAAGCTTTGAGATTTATATTTATTTGGTTCATAAATTTTTAGAAATTATGAATATAGTTCTTAAATTTGCATTAAGTTTGCTTGATAATCAATGTCTGTTTGATAACTTTAGCTTTTAAAAACTATGCTTGTTTTCTTTTAATCTTTGCAATATAGTTTTTGTCTTCCTACGTGACACATTTGAATTTTTAATCAATTTTTTAAAAAATAAAACATGTATTTTTTTTAGTTTTCAAAGTATGATTTGATTTTTGAAAACATATGTATGAAGTAAATAATGTAGCAAATAAATTTATAGGTAAAAGTTGTATTTTATAAACTTACTATAAACAAGATAAATTAAATGGTTAACAAATAAAGGAGGGTAGAATTCAAACAGTAAGTTCAGACGTGCATGAATACAGAATATTTAAAAAAAAAAGGAATTTAATTCAATAAGTACCAAAGAGATAAACATTGTAAGTAAAATATAATTGCATTATAATTTCTAACAAAGTGTTAATGGGCCTGGGCCGTTGCAGTGGATTTTCTGGGTTGGGCCTTTCATCGGAGCCGCCATTGCAGCGTTCTACCACCAGTTCATTTTGAGAGCCGCCGCCGTCAAGGCTTTGGGCTCTTTCAGGAGCAACCCTTCCGTTTAATCGCATTTTAATTTATCCTTTTAAACCTTTTTTATTTTGTGGGGCGTCTGTTCAATGATGTTTATTTATCTCTTTTCGTTGTTTTTTAGTTTTTTTTTTTTAACTTTAAGCTTGTTGTATCATTGAATCTACTTTGACGGATTAATGTTAATTTATTATGCCCCTTTTTATCTTTCAAAAACTGCTTCTAATTATTGATTAAAATCACTTTTACTTGCTATCTTTTTTCTTTGTTGGTCTAATTGCTGATAATTTAAAAACTAATTGGATAATATTGGACTTTGGACGTTCCATCTAATTGAAGGATGTAATAGTGAAGATTTTGAATATCAAACTATTCAACGAGGATTGAAAATTAACCAAATAATTGACTTCTTATGACTATAAAATTTAATTGCTCTTTTTTTTTCTTTGAGATATTAAATTTAATTTTAATGATTAGATAACTTTGAGAAGTAAACCAGTCGAATCTAAATTGAGAATAGTATTATTGAAAGATAGAAATTAAATTCTTCATTTAATAATGTATCTACTATTGAGTTTAAAATAGATTACATGAAATGACCCGAGAAAAATTTGATGCTCTCCTACCATGTTGAACTTAATATTGAGTTTAAATGGATTATACGAGATGACCTAATTGTAAAAAAAAAAAAAAAAAAAAAAAATTAATATAATCCTAAAAGAAAAAAGAATTAAAAATAATAAAATAAACATAAACCAATAAATATTAATGTCTTTATTAATTAATAAGAAATTTTTTTTGTTGGAAATACAAACAAAGTGGTATAGTAAAAAAAAGGGTAGATCTTAGATTGATAAGGAATACAAACATCTTCATTGGTATGAGATCTTTTAGGAGATGTCAAGAAGAAAGTTACAAGGACTTGCCCAAAGTAAACGATATCATACCAATGTGGAGATTTAGATAGGTTTAAGTTAAATATCGATTTTTATGACCGAATTGGTGACTGAAGAATTAAATTAGATTACAATCAACTAATGCATCATATCTTTTCAGTAATTTTAGTATTTTTTACTTTTTGAATTTCAATAATTTTCCAACAATATATGGAATTTTTATTAATATTTCAATCACGTTTTTTTAATATTATTTCTCATCACATATAGCATTTCTTTATTTTCAATATTTGTGAACGAGTACGTGAAAAGAGTAGAGTTTCTATAAGTTACAAATTCAAATTCTACCACCTCAATTATTATTGATTTCAAAATAATTTTAAATTGAAGTTAAAGACATCACAATTTTCCCCCAAAAAGAAAATCTGAAATAAAAGTCCCAATTCCTTATCGATTTTCATTCGAATCTGGAGCGAAAAATGCATCTATGGCCATCAACAAGAATTAGAGATTCTTTCAAGCATGATTACATCAAAAAGCTCGATTTGAACTTCCACAGAATGAAAATCCAAAAGCAGCAGCAATCTTCGAGCAAACAGCATTTACTGGATAAAGAACAATCTTCTGCTGCCGATGGCGATGCCGATTCTGCTGAAAAATCGAGTTCAGTTTCTTTTGGTCAACGAGTTCTTGAATTCGGCTCTGAAGCAGCTCTCCTGCTTCTCTCCTGTTGTTTCTGCTGCTTTTGCTGTGGAGGTGATTATTTCTTCTTTCCTCTTTTTCAATCGTTGCTATTTCTTGTAAGAATTTTCTGGAATTGAAGTTCGCATGTGTTGTACGATCATTGTCTGATAATAGTTGGAGCTTAGGTTTGATTTTAGCTGCAGCAATGACTACAATTGATTTAATAGTTGGAGCTTAGGGTTTTGGTAATGACTATATTGAAAAGAATAAGTTCAATTTAATTATCGGATTGAGTTCTTGGTTCTGGATTAGGTTTTATTTTAACTGCAGAAATTACTTTAATTGTTGGAACTGAGGGTTGTGGTTATGGCTATGAATATATTGAAAAGAACAAGTTCAATTCATCTATCGGATTGAGATTCTTGGTTCAATCGTGATCGAACGAAGGGATTAGGTTTAATTTTAACTGCAGAATTGACTATAATGGTTTAATAGTTGGAGATGAGGATTGTGGTTATGAATACATTGAAAAGAATAAGTTCAATGTAATTATCGGATTTTAACTGCAAAAATCGTTGTTGCATAAATTTTTTGGATTAGGTTTGATTTTAGCTGCATAAATGATTTCAATAGTTTAATAGTTGAAGCTGAGGGTTGTGGTTATGAATATATTGAAATGAATAAGTTCAATGTAATTATCAGATTAGGTTTCTTGGTTTAATAGTGATCGAACAAAGGGAGAGCAGGAAGTCGAAGTACAAACCTACAGTTCATTTTTACTATTTAACTTTTTGGCTTTCTTTGCTAATTTTAGAGTTAGGGGAGTATTACGAATAACATAGCTTTTTAGCTTTACTTTTTAGGTTGAACGATATGATAACCTTGTTATCTCTTCCATGCTTCCTTCTAAGCGTGGATGAGCCGATGGGGCTAGAAAGTGTAATAGGTTTCAAATTGTCTACAAATTCTTTATGTATTTTTTGTTTAAAAGAAAAAATTCATTGAGGTATGAAATGACAAAAGGGACTAGTAGTTCATGATTTACAAAAGCTAGTCCGATTGGATAAAGGGGTAGCATAGTATTAGATAGCATGAGGTTCCACCTTAAAACCAATTGGTAGTAAATGAAGTAGCTCTTATATCATATAAAGATGTTGAAGACTCCTCATCTCAAGATGATTATCTCCAACATGCCCCCTCAAAATGGTGGCATATTGAGAATACCACCTTAAATTAAGTCCGAATTCCTCTGTAATCTATATCTCTATATCGTAATTTCATGAATCAATGAAATTGTTTCTTATCCAAAAAAAATTAAATCGGAATTTGTGAATTGAAATACCCGCTTGAATTGGATCTGAATTTTTTGGATCAAATAACCGCTTAAGTTGTAACCACTTGGGTTGGGCTCAAACTACCCGCTTAGGATTACTCACAAGGGTCAGATCAGAATTTGACGTCCAAATATTCACATAAAGCTTTGATACCATATTAGATAATATGAGGTTCTACCTCAAAACCAATTGGTAGTAAAGGGAATAACTCATATATCATATAAAGATGTTGAAGCCTCCCCACGTTTTCAATATAGGACAGGTGAGTATCTTCAACACATAGTTATAAGATGAAAAGAAAGTATTTGATTTATATCAAGATATAGCCCGATAAATAACAGAATCAAAGAGTGTCAAATGGTAGCCCTGATGATGGACGTCGTAGAGCGCAAGGTACTGTTGTCTTTGGGGATAGTCATATTCCAACCAAAACTGCTGCACAGTTTTACCCAGAAGGATCCAGCATAAGAGCAATGTTCAACAAGTGAACAAGTGTTCTTGAGTTTTTCACTGTTTTTACATATTAAACCACAAGCTAGGAGAGAGTGCCATTTAAGGCATCTGCTTATTTAGGTTTTCTTTAGTGTTGATGGAATAGTAAGCAAGCTCCCATAAAAAAAGAATTTAATGTTTCTTGGGTATGTGTCTTTCCCAATGGCCTTGACTAATGTTTTTTCCCTTAAAAGGTTGCCAGTATCCCTTAAAAGGATGCCATTACTTTTTTTTTTTTTTTTTTTTTTAAAAAAATTCGTGAGTGTATGGGTAAATTTATGCACATCTCGAGACATAGAGGATGCCAATATTATTAGGAGTCCATTTCCACAAATCTCTCTATGCAACGGGGTGAGTGGTTGGAGGATAAAATGTC
Source organism: Sechiopsis laciniata (assembly GCA_037833695.1). Taxonomy (NCBI): domain Eukaryota; kingdom Viridiplantae; phylum Streptophyta; class Magnoliopsida; order Cucurbitales; family Cucurbitaceae; genus Sechiopsis; species Sechiopsis laciniata. Next base: position 663,627 of record JBBMKA010000003.1, on the reverse strand, counting down.
TTTAAGTCTGTTTTTTTTTCAAATAAGGGTAGCCACGTCTGGCCCTAGGCTAGACATCGAGAGACATCGAAGGAATGGAGACACAGGAGATGTCTACAAATTAATGTCACAAGTGAGTTTCGAACCTGGGACCTTGAGGGGAGCACACCTTCAAAACCCAAGTCTTCAACCAACTGCGCCACCCCTTGAGGACAAAATGTCTTAAGTCTTAAAGAGGGGTTTGCATTTTGTCCCTAATAGGAGAGGATTTTGATAGGTTTGGGGCCTTGGAAGAATTAAGAATAATTTGAGGGGTATTTGGACGATCAGTTAAGGAATTAGTTAGGGCATTTCATTATAAATAGAGAGGTTGAGGGGAATAGGAGGTATCCAAATATTGAGTGAACTCATAATGGGCTCGAGAGAGTAATCTATAGAGAATGAGATGTTCCAAGTTCTATTAAAACTTGTTTTATCTTGTAGTTTCGTTATGTTTTGATATCAATGTAGATCTTGGATTTTATCAGATTTGAGAGCTATATTGCTTAAAGTTTTCCTTCTCATTTGAAATGGTAAGTTCTAGAGACCGAGGAAGCTTTGAATGCTTAAATGGATTTGTTTTGGATGGAGCTGATACGGAAAATTTGCACCAAAACAAGTTTTTTTCTTAATGAAAACTCGGTTTCTTACTAAAAATAAACAAAAAACAATCCTGCTTATTGTTATAAGAAAAAAGCCTGCAGAAAGAGAAAGTATTTACGTTGGACTTGTTATCTAGTTCTAAAAAGCAGAAAATTACCAGAGCCTTACTGGCTTTTACTTGGTTGGATCGAAGAGTTTGGGATTTTGTTCCTTTGTTGAACTTCAATTGAATAAATGTTTGTGAACAATTGTTTGTTTGCCGTGGGTTTATTGCAAAAGCTGAGAATGAACAGGCTGCAGCATTTTGAATGATAATTAGATTCATTACTTGACCATCTTTAGATCTAACAATTTAAAGCCAATTCTTGAAAGTATGCAAAATTAGCATGAGACCTACCCAATAAACGATTATCAATATTGACTGGCCAAGAATTACCATAGTTGGAAGTTCGAACTCAACTGTCTACTCTGACACTGTATTAAGTTAACATTAAGTTATTGCTAGATCCAAAAACTTGAGTTGATTTTTTATTTTTTTTAGATATATGCGACTGTCCGAACCTGCTTGCACGCACCTTGACTATTATCACGGGACATATTGTCTGACCCTACAACATTTGGATGTTAAGAAAACTCGTAGGAAATTAATTTCGAGGTAGGTGACCACCATGGATTGAATCCTAAACCTCTTAGTTCTTAGTTCTTCACGACCCCGTTGGCCACTTCATGATAGTTTAAAAGCAACTTGAGTTAGTTCAAAGGATAGTTTTCTCTGTGATAGTTGAGAATGTTTTAGTGCCCATGATTCATCTTTGAGATAAGGCTTCCTTCTCATTTCTTATTGTATTTTTCTTTTCAGTCTAACCTTGATTTTAGCATTAGCTTCTTCGAGTTCAACACATTATATTTATAGAAATTCCAAATTTGTTAGGCTTGGCATGACAGAGAGAGCTGTCGGTCCCCTTACATTCGTCTTCTATAATGAAGATGCGACGGTTAAATTATAAGTTTAGTTCTTAAACTTTAGGAAGTTTTTAGTAGGTTCTTATTTTATTTATTTTTATTTTATTTATTTTTTGGCCTATTTAGCATTATTTTAGAAATTCACATACCTACAAGGAATTGCAGTTGCTTAGTACACACAAAAATTGAAGTGTGTAGATAGCCTGCCCAAAATGGAAATGAACCAAATTTAATTCATGAAGGATAGAAAATTCATAGAGTGTCTGATAAGAACATACGTTCAGTGTCATGATGTATGATTTAATAACGAAGAAGTTACAAGTTCAAATCCTCCACATTCAAATGTTGAATTAAAAAAAATAAAAAATGACAAACACCTGATACAAACATCATGCTTTTGCAGCTTGCTACTCGGGAGAAGAAGAAAATTGATGCTGATGTAGAGGATAGATACCTGGAATTGATGAAGGCAACTCAACTGATTGATGCAGATGATATTTATAGATGATACAGGTAATTTTAGCATATTATTAATGATCATTGGCATAGATTGAATTGATCTCATTTTCTATGTTCATTTTGAAGATATTATTAAAACAGATAGCTACTTTAGTAGGGGAAAATATGTACAGTCAACTTGGATTAGGATGCTGAACATATGTTGTGGATTTGTTAACATTTTATACACAGATTTGTTACGCTAAACCCATACTTTATAATATTAGATTTCATAAACTTAGACTTGTTATGATTATGAGTCAAACATCCCCGAAAATCCCGAGATTAGATACCATTTGTTGTTGTATCATGGTTAACCATGAAAGGAGAAACAACTTGTGGGTGACTACTGAAAGTGTAAAGTATTCTTGACCAAGATCGGATAGGGATTATGTGCCATTTATGACTTCTTTAAAACCATTTATTAAAAAAAAAAAAAAAAAAAACTTCGATAAGATCTACATCAATTAGAGCCAACAAGAGCTATGCTCTAATTACGTTATGTGATTGAGTAATCAAGAAATTACGAGTTTAAATCTTTTCATCTTTAGGGTTGAATCGAGGAAAAAAAAAAAACATCCATAAGAAAACATAAACAAAATGACAGTGGTTATCAATTGGGTAATTCAATTTACCAGTTTGTGACCTTTGGACAATTACAAAATCTCATAATTATGATTGGTCTCTCAATTTAAATTATATATTTTTAATCTTTCTTCATTAAAGTCTCCATAACTTCTGATTTCGGGTGGACTATCAATGCTGGTATAAATCATAAGAGAGCTGGTTGGAAACTGGCCGATACTGATCTACCTCATTAATAGCATTTTAATGGGGACACGATTTTCAATTATTATTCAAATAAGTGAGATAGTTAATTCTTGTAATTAAATGTTATATATACGTTTCTAAAAAAAAAAAAAAGTTATATATATACCTGCATTTTAAATTTGGGAGTTTTTTTTTTTATTTTTAATTCGCTCGAACCTATAACTAATAGGTTACTATGTGATATTAAATGTTACTAGAACATATAAAATTTATTAGTGTCCTTACATATACTTTAATTATTCTAATGAGACGTACGACCTACCATAATTAAATATCAAAATAGTTATAAAAAATTATTTTATAGATAGGTGACTGTCATGTATTAAAATGATAATTTCTTAAATCTCCAAGGAGTTATTTGGGATCAACCCATAATAATTTAATTGAATGAACTTTATTAGTTAGCCTTAGCCAAAAGGAGAGGGTACGTAATTTAAAAAAAAAAAAAATTATCTTTATACGTAATAAAAAAGGGTTTTTTTTTTCAAGAACATTTAGGGAAAGTAATTGAATATGTAAACTTTTGGTTACTAGGTTCATCATATCATGAACACACATTTATGCCAGCGAACGTATTGAAAAAAAAAAAGGTTTAATCTCAAATATTGTTTCATCTAGTCTTCTGTTGCTCATAACCGTTAGAAGAGGAGTCTTACACTATTTTTGTGAAGAAACAATTTGTAGGAAGAGGAAGAACAAGAAGAAACATATTCCAAAAATGGTATGTCTGAATATTATTGGAAGGTTAAGAGTAAACTTCATTATAAAAATTAGAATTTAGTTGTATAACTTTAGAATACAAAATTTATTTCTTATAGTTAAATAAAATCTCATACAAAGTTATGTTATTATTATTACTATTATTATATTTTTTGAAAGTGTTATGTTGTTAGTATTTGATGACAATTAAGTATGAGACAACAAAACTATCCATGTTTAAATCAAAATACTCTTTTTATATTTTATTGACATCATGTGATAAATAATTATTAGTTTTTAAAGAAGTGATTAGGCGTGTACATGAGTTAGGTTGGGTAGGATTAAGAGTAATTTTTGGACCAACCCAAAGATTTGGGTTGATCATTTTTTTAACCTAACCCAATTCTATATTTTCGGGTTGGGTTTGCCGGTTCAAAAAAATTAAAAGTTGAAGGTAGGATTACAAATTCGACGAGAACATTAATTATTTCAACCTTTAGAAATCAAATATCGGTATAAAATTTGACTAAATATTGGTTAAATGTTTAAATATGAAACTACAAATCAAAAGATATAAGAATGTATGTTTAAATATAAAACTAATTTTGTAAAGAAGATGACATTTTTTAAAAAAGATAAGAATTATTTTTTATTTTTAAAAAATATTGTATTTAACCTAATAAAAGATTTGGTAAATTTTGGAGGAAAATAAGTTTGTTTCATAAAAGAAAAAGAAAAAAAAAGCACAAAAAGAAAAAGAAAAAGAAAACATAAAATAAGAAAAGATGGCTGAAAAAAGAAAAAATAATGATCATTTATGGTCTTGAATTGAGACCTTCTAATATAATAATCAAATTAAAACCCACTATCTCATAAGCACCTTTGCATTACATTAATACGTTGAATATTATATATTTAAATTCGGATTCCGAGTTGAACCCAAAACTTGTAAACCCGTGAACCGACTCAAAATTTCGAGTTTCTTAAAACTCTAACCCAATCCAAATTTTAAAAAACGTAACCCAACTCAACCCTTACAGTTTGGGCTAGGTAACTTGGGTTACCGGTTTTTTTGTACACTCCTAAAAGTGACATTATTCGTCAATTTTCAATCCATTTTATACTTAAGCAACTCCTTAATTCACCTGTCAACAAAATATAAAAATATTATTATACATGAATAACTAACAATCACTCTCTTAAGTTGCTCGTGATTACCATGACATGAACAATTTAATTTTTATTAAATTATAAAACATAAATTCAAACTTAAATTCTTTTTTTTTTTCAAATCATAATTTTTTGGGTTAAATTTTGATTAATACATTCACATCATATCATTTATGTTAATATGCAAAAAAATAAAAATAAAATAAAAAGTTTGTATTGATTAGATTAGAGAAATAATTCTCTTGACAAGATCTTTTGAGTAAAAAAAAGAAATTGTATATTCAAAGTGATACGTCAATTAGAGTCGTTATTCTTACCTTAGCGTCAACAATTAAGATTTTGAGTCTACTTTACACCAATTTCAATTGGAGTATTCAAACAACTTGTTATATTTAAATTATTATAAATTTAATTTCAATTAAAATTACCTTCAAATTTTTCATAAAAATCAAAATTTAACCAACACTTTTGGGCATGTCATAACAACCAAACTTCATCCCAAAACTATTCCTTAGAAAAATCACTTATGAGAGAAAAAAAAAATAATAATAATTGAAATTTGAAAAGGCCCCAACCAGCTTCCATCCTCTCAATAACTACCAAAATCACATCTCTTCCATTTCCCATTCCCAAATCATTTATCTGCAACTTTCCCAAAACCTCCTCACCGGAAAAAATGGTTCACCCGGTGGAAGACGCCGACGACCAGAGCCCCTTCGGCTCCCTCACCGCCGACGAGTTCTACGCTCGCCATTCCATCTCTCACGCCTCCGAATTCATCACCAATTCCAGAGGCTTAAAGCTCTTCACTCAATGGTGGACCCCGCTCCCTCCGACCAAGCCCATCGGAATCATCGCTGTCGTCCACGGCTTCACCGGCGAGTCCAGCTGGTTCGTCCAACTCACCGCCGTCCACTTCGCCACCGCCGGATTCATCACCTGCGCCATCGACCACCAGGGCCACGGATTCTCCGACGGCCTCCTCTACCACATCCCGGACATCAACCCGGTCGTCGACGACTGCATCTCCTTCTTCGACGCCTTCCGTGACCGCCACGCGCCTTCGCTGCCTTCCTTCCTCTACGCCGAGTCGCTCGGCGGCGCGATCGCGCTTCTCATCACGCTCCGCCGCGGATCCCGTCCCTGGAACGGCGTCGTCCTCAACGGCGCCATGTGCGGGATCAGCAGCAAGTTCAAACCGCCGTGGCCGTTGGAGCACTTCCTCTCCCTCGCCGCCGCTCTCATTCCGACGTGGCGCGTGGTTCCCACGCGCGGATCTATACCGGACGTTTCTTTCAAAGTGGACTGGAAGAGGAAGCTTGCGGTGGCGAGTCCCCGGCGCGTGGTGGCGCGTCCGCGTGCGGCTACGGCGCAGGAGCTGATGAGAGTGTGTAGGGAGTTGCAGGAGAGGTTCGAGGAGGTGGAGGTTCCGCTTCTGATCGCGCACGGCGGCGGCGATGTGATCTGCGATCCGGCGTGTGTGGAGGACCTTCACCGACGCGCCGCCAGTAAAGACAAGACGCTGAAGATTTATCCAGGTATGTGGCACCAGTTGATTGGTGAGCCTAAGGAGAATGTGGAGCTTGTTTTTGGGGATATGGTTGCGTGGCTCCGATTTAGGGCCGCCGGAGATTCGTCGGCGACGGTCGCCGGAGGGGAGTGAGCCGCTATTGTATGAATTTAATTTCCGGCTTAATAAAGTGTTAGTTTTAAGGGTTGTTTTTCCTTGGGATTATATAATTTTCTATTGGTTCTTAAAAATTAGTTAAAATAAAGTTACAATTTCAAATGGATAATCAGGATATTATTAAGCTCATCTACGCTGAATGGTATTATCTGGGGACATATACTAAACTCAAAATTGATCACCTTTTAAATTGGATTAGTTTGAAGCAAATTAAAACTCGAATTCAACAAGATTGCGTATGATTACTATTTAATAGCTATTTGGCTTATTAAATAAACAATATTGGACATTACAAGTATTATTTATTTAATATATTTATTTGAGAATGTTACATCACTTTTTGTAGTTTTCACAATTAGTATGGGAAATTTAAATCTATGGTATTATGATTTGTAATGTTACACTAAATATGAGTGGAGGTTTAAACCTACTCAAATCTCATAGAATTGGTAGAGATATTTGAACTACTACTACTTAATCCTCTAGTCAATTGGTAAAAATGTGTAGAGTAAAGAACAAAGATGTTATTAGATTAGTTAGTTAATTAGTTGTACATGAGTGGTTGAATTGCTAGTAAAACAGTTTATAATTGTTATTTTTGTTCATCAGTTATTTTTATACCATTGTATAAATATCCCTCTTTGGGTTTCATTAATGAGAATAGAGTATTTTTCACCCATTTTCAATTGTAATATGGTATCAGAAGAGTAAAGTTTTTCCTTTGTCTTTTTCCTCCCTTCTTTCTTCTTTCTGACAAAGCGTGCAGAAATTCACCATGGCCACAGAGCCATCATCGTCTGCAAATCCCTCTCACATGTCTCAGACTTCTCCGATTCAACCGTCGATTGATTCCCGATCTGCTGAGATTCACTAACAACCGTATTGTCTTCACGCCAGCGACACCTCCAACCTAGTTCTCGTCTCCGATCTTCTCATTGACGATAACTATGTCACATGGAGTCGCTCAATGTCGCTTGCCTTGTCCATTCGCAACAAGCTCGGATTCGTCGATGGTTCTCTCCCCAAACCTACTGATCCGTTGCTTTCATCTTGGACTCGCAGCAATAATATTGTCATCGCCTGGATTCTTAACTCTGTTTCCAAGGGGATCTCTGCCAGTATTCTATTCACCGACTCTGTGAGGGATATTTGGGTTGATCTAAAAACCATATAAAAGCTATGCCCCTCATCCATATAAAAGGAAGAATAACAAATAATTAATCAGGAGTGTTATGTCTAGCCAAAAAACCAGCTACCCTTTTACAAACTCTAATACAACGAGAGAATCTAACGTTCCTTACCATAGTCAACAATAATATTCTTGAATTCAGAAAGATTTGGAGACTTAACATCAATAGCCATAACAAGCTACCAAAAACAATGAGCTTTGTAACAATTGTACCTCCATAAACTTGAGAAACTTACAAAATTAATGAAATATATAAAATAATTACAAATATAATCAATTTTTTTAAAAAATTAGTAATTATAGTCATTGGTATAAATAGTATTTTTTTATAATAAATATTAATTATTATATATACAAATACTTTAAAATTTGTCTATAATTATTTTACGAGAAAAACATATACAATACATTAGTGACTGCGTTTGCTCTGTTTCAAGTAGTTTCTAGAATTTTGATTATCGCGATTGTGATATGGTTAGTATCTGTGATTATAATTTATTATGAGTTGTTATGGTTAGTTAATTGAACACTATTTCGTCTGTGAATCGATGATCTTCAGCGGTGGTTTCTTATTTATCACTCTATATTTTTGTGTGATTCGGTTTATTTCGTAGTTTTAATCAATTTTATGTAATAGCTAAAATTATCACTCTAGTCCATTCTTATGTTTTAAAAACAAACATTACATTTCAATCATTCATAATTTTAGTAGTTTATGATACTTGAATAATATTCAATTTAGTTATGTGATGGAATGTTTTTTTTATTAAATCAATTTTAAATTTTAATATATTGATGAAGTGATTATTTTGATATCAAGGTGTGTTAAATTTTTTAAATAAAATAAGTAAAAAAGTAAACTTAAAAAATTCATAAGGACTGAAATTCAGAATAAAAATGTTATTTGATTTTAAATGTAGATATCAAAATAAAAAGTGCATTCCAGCCTAAGGACTAAATGTGTATTTATTTTATTTTATTTTTCTCTCTAATTGTAGCACATTGTGTTTTGAATTTGATTTTATTTACTTTTTGATTGTTAATTTGTTACAAGTTGGCTCAGACAAGAAAAAAGAAAAAAAAACACTTTAGGCCGTAATATTTTCTAAACTATTTTATAAAAAATATTTTCCAACATTTAAGTTTTGACTTTTTTTTTTTCTTTAATGCAATGCTTTATTTTCTTATTAAATTTGTAAAAATTTTAAGAGTCATCATTTTCATAGACGTTCGTGTAGAAATGCTTTATTATTTTTTCCTTTTTTTTTTTTTTTTTTTTTTTGTAGAATTTTTAACAGTTATTAGATTACCATAAAGTGCTCTTAAACAATTTTCTGAATGTAAACCTTTTGCCTTCACAGAAGTATGTACTTGAAAATTTGGTTTACCTCTATCAGTCAATTTTTTATTAGTTAGCCATTTTGCTGTTTTTTTACCATATTTGAGGGAAAAGATTTGAAACCCGTAAATTCTTGATTACTAGGTTGGGTGTCACTAACGCTCTACTCCAAAATAAAATCTACAGACTAGAAAAATGAGTTTTTTTTTAGTATAAGTATAACAACAAATACGACAATAAATAATATTTGGGGTTGGAATATTCGAACATATAACTTCTAAATCGACAATACATGACAATTAAAAGGGTTAAACATTAGAGCTTGTATCTAATTTTCCAGGCGGTGTACAAACGATTTCTGCTACTCCGTTCTTGATCAACCTTAGAACTTCAGAGACCTACAGAGATATTAAGAGACAAAAATAAAAAAAAACTAATGGAAGCACAAAAACTTAGGATAAAGAAAATAGACTAGGAGAGCTATTTACATCCAAATATTGCTGCAAAACTGGTGAATGATGGTTCAGAATCAAGTATATCTTCTCAATCAAGCCAAGAAGTATATCCACTTGATCCCCTAGAAGATCCACCTAATGAATATCAGATGAGAAGTGTGGAAATACAATTAGAAGACAGAAAATTATCTACAAACTTTGTGATTGGATTGTACTATGGGTATGTAAATACCTAGGGAAGTTTATTAGACATTTAGTTATAAATAAAGGGGTGGATATGAAAGAGGTATGAAATATTTTGGGCCTAAATATTTTGGGAGGGTCAAGTACCTCTAATTACTTGGCTATATTGTGTTTCTCTTTATATTTTGATATCAATAGAATACATCTTGGATTCTATCATTTTGATGTGTCTTTATATATATCTATGATTATTCAGATCAGCTTGCATACACCTCGACTATTCTGCACACTTTGATGTGTCTTTCAAGCTAGGCATGGCAAAATGTTATAAAGAGGGAAAGCCATTTGGCCAACTCGAACAGAAACTTTACTGGTTAAAATATGTACTCTTGATGTTGTTGAATTCTAAATGAGGGATTTTAAATTTGACGTGTAACCATCATGGATAGGCTTAGTGGTAAAAAAAGAACCATTCATTCCATGGTGGCCATCTATTTAGGCATGAACTTTTTATGAGTTTTTTTTATATCCAAATAATGTAGGGTCGGATGAGTTGTCTATCCTTTGAGAATAGTTGAGATGCGCGTGAGCTAACTTGAATCTTCATAATAAAAAAGAAAAAGAAAAGAAAAAACATTAGTATTAGAAATTGAGAATAGAACCTCATGTTCAGCTTTTCTGAGATTTTGACATTTTGTGACGAAAGCCTTCTTATAAAGTGATTTATTTTCTCGCAGGGAAACCATGGCTTGAGGAAGTGGATCCAGAGAATGCTTCATTTCTTCCAATCTGTCAACAGTAAACATGAATTACATTTTATTTCCTTTAAACAACAAATGTGTTTATCCAAGAATTTCTTTGAGCCTGTTTTGGAATGATTTTCAAAGTGCCTAAAAACCCTTTTTAAGAGCCTATTTAAAATGACTTTTCAGGTGTTTACAAATATTTTTTAATACTTAAAAATCACATTCTAAGTACTTTAATTGGTTTTCTGGTTTGGAATCCAGATTCTCCGTCCTAGGTTGTAATTGGATTCCACGGAATCTCTGGACTGTTATGACGTTTGGTTCGTTGAAATCCTATTCAAAACCTGAAATGTTTATTTGGTTCGCTCCGACCGAAATACACTCAACCAAACGTTGGTTTGGATTTCAAATCCAACTCAACCCAACTCCAAACCATCCAACCGAACACTCCCGGAAATCTTTCCAAACAGAGCTATGAGGTTAGTACCTTAGCATTATTGCTCCCAGTTTATTTGCCATCAGCTCGAAATCGTAAATAAATTGTGGACACTCGAGAAATTTTAGGCACTTGGAATCCAACTTGTTTAGCTGCATATTATGGAGTTTTGATAAGGAGAGCTTCATATATGGTAAATTTTCACCAATAGGAGACATTTGACAATCTTTTTCTGGTTCACTAACTAAAGTTTCTAAGCTAGATTTCAACTCTCCCACAATTAACTTGTCATTTAACTGCTTCATTGTTTTCTTTAGCTTATCACTCAAAGAATTGAGAATGCTATGAATATCTTTGCTTTCATCAAAACCACATTCTAAGGCCAAAGTTTTGAGATTACTACCGTTATCTATTATCTCAAAACTTGCACTGAGCACCAAATTTTCCAATTCTTCAATGCCTTTTGATACCAAATTTAGCTTCTGAAACAAACTTTCCAAGCCAGTATTTGTGCATTCACCTAATCTTTCCCTAGAAACATCAAATTTTTTATAACTGCTATAGACTTCTCTTTCTGCCTCATTAAGAATAGTGTAACAAATTTCTTCCCTAATTGAAGTTTCCATGTTACATGCTTCTATCTTCTCCTCCCATTCTCTAACCATTTCCCTAAAGAAAACTGAGCAGACATCTTCTCGAATTGTTATTCGTAAATCTCGAAGAAAATCGTCGAAGATTTTGGTTTGTAGACAGTGATTGGCTTTGTAAGTGGTGCTTTTGACTGTCTCACCAAAGATGAACCAAGATATCTCTTCTCTAAGAAGGCTTTCAGCTGTTTGTTCTTCCATGCTTTTCTCCCATTCATTTAGCTTTACTGTTGTTATTTCAGCTTTAGTTTGAGCCTCAGCCTTGTAACTGACAACCGGGAATCGGAGGTTCGCCTCACTACGTACCTGGGGGCACTTGTGCCCGTTCCAAACCATCCCATCTGAAGATATTTGGTTATGCATTCCCCTGTTTTCTTTATCATGTAGTTTTTGTATCCAGACATCTGATTTCTGTATATTATTGTATGTAAATGCTTGATTATTTTTCTCTAGAGGAATGTCTTCTTTATCAACATCCCCATTTTGGCCTAAACTTTTGTTAACCTTAGAATTCAAAACCATCAAATTCTCCAGTTTTTCAAGCACTTGTTGTAACATACTACTTTTCGAACTCACGGGACTTTCCGAAAACGTATCGTCAAAATCGACCTGGGAATTCTTCTCTTCTCTTTTTGGAGATCTTGACCCAAAATCCAAAATGTGGCATTCTCCATTTTGGGTAATGAGAGGCTTGAGATCCTCACACAACCCTGTAACTTGATTAACTAAATCTGAAATTTGCCTCTCTTTCTTTGTAGCTTCTGCTTGCAAATCCTCTTGGGATTCTCTCACAAACCCCTTGAGAGAAATTGATATCACATCATTCTCGATACTCGACTTTATTTGCTGCTCGATCGGCCCCATCTCAGAACAGAAAATGGAACTATGCATCTTTCCAAAAGCCATATCAAGAGTCTCCTTCAAGATATCAATATCAGATCCCATCTCTTCAACTTTGATATCATTGGCAGAATGATTCCTTATCATCAGCTCGGCCTCATAATCATCAAACTCGAGGCGATCCACGGAATCTTTGAGCTCACAAAACTCTCCTTCCTCGCTTTCCCGAGGGCTAAGATTGGCACTCCTAGCAATCTCAAGATCTTCCTGTGAAGAAATCAATTCCCTTTCTGTAATCTCCAAAGCCTCCCTCAACTTGGACTCGCTCTCAAATCTATCAGCCAATTCTCTGTCTTTCTGTAGAATGGCCAGCTCTGATTCATATAGCCGTCGTTGAAGGCGGTTTCGGATTTCAGCCAACCCTGCTAACACTTCTTCGTAGCTGTGATCTGGATTATGGCTGTCGGTTTCTTCTTGAACAAACTTGATGCAGCCGTCAAGCTGCATAACTGACAACTCATAGAATTTTGATATTTCGTGTAATCGCTCTATAACGCCTTCTCTGGATTTAACTCTTCCGTGGGCTTTGTTCATGGCACGGTGGACTATGCTCATCATGGTTGAATCTACTATTGACAGTTTTAAACTGTCATCTATTACATCGAAAATTCCATCCATGTTTTCTGAAGAAAATTCAAGGCAAGTTTTTACGTGGATTTCAATATAAGTTGTTGGGTTATTTATTGATCTTTGAGTTTGTTGCTTGTGTGTTCATCTTTTCGATTAATATGTGAACTACAAATGATTTAGGGAGTTCTCAGAAGGATCGTGATCCTTGAAATTAGCTTTAAGGTAACCAAAACTCATTACCACGTGGCTCATGCAAGCCTAGAAATAGTAGCAATCTGGTTACTATTTTTAATTAAAATTTAGTTAACTTTTCAATTTTTAGTCTCATCTTTAATTTTATTTTCACTTTGATTTTAAGAATTTTTATTTTATTAACGAAAAAAACAACATTCTCCATAATAATGTAATATTTATAATGCTTTTGTTTTATATTTCACATCTAAAATTGTTTTTTTTAATCTAATTTCAATATACCAAAAAGAGCAGTTTCAAGTTACATTAAGTACGGTATAATAACTAAGAAGTTATAGATTCAAGAACCCACATCTAATCGCCGTCGTTGATCTAAAAAAAAGAATCATATATAATTGAATTAATCTTGTTGGTGGTAAATATCACAACCAAGAAGCCATAGTTGTAGTAATGCATATGCAATTGACCAATTCAATGTTTAGAATTAGAGAAAACTAAAAGTTTAACCTTAAAAGTATCACTTTGCCAATTAGAGCATAACATAAATGACATAAGTATGTATCCTTCAAATGTTGTTGAATATCGATTGTTTTTAAACATACATTGCATAAACTTAACGTTGACCATCATCGAATCAATAGAGCCTAATCTTCATGCTATAGTAACTTAAAAATATATGAACTAAAAAGGTTGAGAGAGGTTGAGGAAGAAGCAATCTACGAAAAAAAGAGTATTCATTGAGAGAAAAGAGAGAATTTAGTGGAAGTTACATCGTTCCTTTCTATCATTACAAGATAAACCATAAACTATATATAAGTCACAAATCTAACCTAATATGCCCAATTGGCCTTACAATAATGATAACATAAACATAACATTCAATCCCATACTTAATTACTCTAACACGATCAATCTTCATACCATTAGCTTAAAGTTAACTTTGATCAAAATTGATTATTTTTTAAAAATTTAACAATAAATTAATATTATAGATCAAGTTAATATTAAAACTATAAAGAATTTCCAATCTATTCATTAAATTGGTCCTTACGGTAAGATTATTAAATTTACAAATTTTATATCAAACATTTTAATAAAAGTTATTATCATGACAATTTTTAAATAAGTTAAATATTAATTTTAAGTTTTATGGAAAGTATTAAAAAGGAAATTTGGGTAGATAACAAATTGTAACCTCCTATTTTAATTATAGCAACTTTTAAAAAATATTTGCAAAATATGAACATTTTAATTTGATTGAAGTTTATCCAACTACATTTTTGTTATATTTAATTTTTTTTCCTAAAATTTTGACATTATATAATTGTTTTTCCTTTTTTTTATTATGGATAAAAAATTCTCATTAATCTGTTATAAGGGATTGTTTGTTGAATTTATGTAGTATTTAGAAATGAGTATTTACTTACTATTCACAAAAAAAAATTACATTCAAACGAGTTATTGTAACTACTCAAAATAACTTTTTATTTCTAATTATTTAAAATACCTTTTTATTTTTAACCACTTATTTTTTTCTATCCTTTATTTTTAACTATTTAAAATAATTTATTTTTAACATTTTATTTCTTATCATTTATTTTTCATAATTCAAAATAACTATTTATTTTAAATTCACATTCAAACAAATTACAACTATCTCTAACTCCTCAATAAAAGTTTACTTCCAAAACGATCTATTCCAGAAGTCTCAATTTTTTACCATTCAAAATAACACCATCTCATCAAAACACCTTTAAATGTCTTTAACCGAAATCGACCAGACCAGACCCGAGTTGTGAACAAATGTGAAATGAGTAACAAATGGCAAGAGACTTGCATGAAAATGCATACAAACCTTTCGTTCTCCAGAATTTTATGGGGAAGTTCCGATTTCTTCGCACAAAATTATTTTATCAATCCTTTCTCTCTCTCTAATTCTCTAAGGGCTATTTGTTTGACATATTTAGGCAGGATTTAGGTTAAGAAGTTATATTGAGGAATGATAGTGAGTAGTTAAAAAGTGAGAGTTGTAGTCAAAAACTCGTTTGGATGTAGTTTTTGTGTAGAGAAGTTAGAGTCAAAACCTTGTTTGGATGTAGATTTAAAATGAGTAGTTAAAAAAGTAATGATTAAAAATGAGTGGTTAAAAATGAATTATTTTGATTAATTTGAAAGGAATGATTAAAAATGAGTGGTTAGAAATGACTGAGTAGTTATAAATAAATGATTAAAAATAAATAGATAAAAATGAGAGTTATTTTGAAAAGTAAAATTGAGGAGAAGTTAATAAAAACTCGTTTGGATGTAAGTTTTCAGGGAGGAACTAATAAATCCTAAAATGAAATCCTAACTAAATATGTCAAACAAACAGCTGCTAAGAAATTTCACCCAAAAATAAATTCACAACTCAAAAAAAAAAAAAAAAAAAAAAAAAAAAAAAAAAAAAAAAAATAGAGAGCACCATTCTAAATCAAATCCCTCAAACCCGTAATCCTCTCATCAATATTAATTTTCAAACATAATATATTTTTAATAAAAGTTATTATCATGACAATTTTTAAATAAGTTAAATATTAATTTTAACTTTTATGGAAAGTATTAAAAAAGGTAATTTGGGTAGATTATCATTGTAACTTTATATTTTAATTCGCAACTTTTAAAAATTATTTGTCAAAATATGAAAATTTTAATTTGATTGAAGTTTATCCATTGAAGTCCATAATAAAATACATTTTGGTTATATTTAATTTTTTTCCTAAAATTTTGACATTATATAATTGTTTTTCCTTTTTTGCTATGGATAAAAAATCCTCATTAATCTGTCAAAAAAAATACTCATTAAAAAAAAACAAAAACACATAAAGATATAAGGGGTTGTTTGTTTGTTGAATTTTACGGAGTATTTAAAAATGAGTAATTATTTACTGTTCACAAAAAAATTCATATTCAAATGAGTTATTATAACTACTTAAAATAACTTTTCACTTATAATTATTTAAACTAATTCCTTATTCTATTCGCTAATTTTTAATTATTTAAAATAGCTTCTTTTTAATTTTATTTTTTATTATTGATTTTGAACAATTCAAAATAATTCTTCGTTTTAAAATTCACGTACAAACAAATTAATGTGTCTAACTTCTTAATAAAAATTTACCTTCAAAACGATCTATTACAAACACCTTCAATTTTTACCATTCAAAATAAAGAATTTACCATCAGCAGCACATTCTATCTGTTGTCTTATATTTGCAGCACAATTTCTAAAATAATTCATTTATA
>JBBMKA010000003.1:607397-647119 GCA_037833695.1 Sechiopsis laciniata | reverse complement strand
AATTTTCAAATAAAAATATATTTGTTGATGAAATTATCTATTCATATGAATATTTTTCTTCAATAATTAAGATTATAATTGAAATTTATAGATATTTTCTAAGAAAATTTAATTATTTAAAATTATTTTCCAAAAATATATTTAAAAAATGTAAAAAATAAAAATAAAATCCCCGAAAAAAAAACAGAGATTTTTCCAGGGACGGGGATTAAATTAGGGGCTTCCCTGGTCCCGCCCCGTGGACATCTCTAACCATGCCCACTTATCCTTCTTTTTTGTCAAGTTTCAAGACATGTCTCTCGATTGGCTTTATTCTAGTATTATTTCATTTATTTTATATTATTATTTTCCCCAAATCTCTATTTTTTGTGTACTAATTTCCATTGAGATAAACGAAATTAAAATGGAAAGATTGTGGAAATGTAGAAATTAATAATCAATGGTAGCATTAATTTGATAAGATTTATCCAAAATGTATTTTTGACGTATTTTGAAAAATTTGGAGATACTATAATTGACATTTTCATTTTTTTTTAAAATGAGTTGTAAAAGGAAACATTTTTATTTAAATAATTTTACTATTATTATCGTTATCTCATATAATTTTTTATTAATAATAAATAAATAAAAATCAAATGTCTTTCTGATTGGAACATGTTACGAATATGAGGAAATACCCTTAAACTATAAATTTTCTATCAATTATACCGTTGAATTTTGCGAACTTTTTAAAAAAATAGCATTAAGTTCTAAAAAATGTTTTAAAAATATATTTACCATTAAATTTAGACAGAAATCATTAAAATTTGGTTTCTTGTGTTGAACTTTACAAAAGTTTAGAAAACACTCTTCATGCTTTAAGAAATGTCAAATAGTATTCTCACCATTAAGTTATGGATAAAAAAATATTAAAATTTTATTTGAATAATATATTCTTGACCTTTAAAGTACATTAAACATATCCTAATTAAAAAACGGTTATTTTTTTCTTCTCTTTTTACATATTTTTTCTCAATGAAAACTAATGAGAGTAAGCATATTATTATCATTTAAAATATTGTAATAACAATTTGATAAAAATAAGTTTTATAAATTCAAAATTCATAATCATAATAATTCATCGTAACTTTTGAAAGACGAAAAAAAGTATTAAATTGTTGTTTTGATGAATTTGAAAACTTAAATAAGTAGGTTCATAGAGATATTTCACTTCGTTAAGGTTAATTTATCATTATTTTGGTTGTAATCGGTCTCTAGTTTGAATCGTTTAAATAATTTAAGGATCTAAATATTTGAATTTAATGTCTAACTTTATGGATGAAAAATAAATTGTTAATGACTCACAAATTATTTTTAAATTCAAATTTATTGTTTAACATTGCATAACAATTATACTAGAATTTAGAGTTTATTTGCCTGTGATTTATTTTAAATTTTGAATTTATTATTATTCATGGTTAATATAACATTGAATTGGAAAACTTAAAACACGTTATTTCATACATAATTTATATGCATTGAAAAGCCAAAATAAAAATTATAAAGAAGGATTGGATAAAAAAAATGAAGAAATTAATTTTAATCATCATATTAACAAATTAATTAATATTGGCATAAAGATAATGCATAAATTAAGAATATAAAGATACAAATTTAATAAAATATAACGGTTTTGAAACAAAACTTCAATATTTTCATACATAATTTAACAATAATATTTAGTTATTTGTAAGTTAAGAGTATTTTTTAAGCACTTTTAAAATTCAGCATATTTTTTAAACAAAATTTAAACGGATTCAATTCATATTTAACCGTAAGGATATTTTTTAGATTATTATTATTAAGTTTAGGAGTTTTTTTTTTAAAAAAAAAAAAAAACTTTAACCAGTTTAGGAGTTTTTTTTTTTTTTTTTTTTTTTTTTTAATTTTTTGTAGAGAGTTTACACTTTGCAGCAATCCATTTTTATATTTTTAATACATGTCCAGATAAAAGAATAATGAAAAGTGAAGATTTCTAAGAATAATCAAAACAATAAACTTTTATGTACTACTTTTAACTATTTTATTTACTTTAACTTATTTAACCTACATTTTTATTGAAAAATATATATAGAATAAGCGAATCTTTGAACAAAAAAAGAGATTGAATATTTAGAAAAGTAGAATGTGTAGAATATTAAAACAACAAAACTACTTTTTTAAGACGTGATTTGATAATTTTTTATTATGAGATTGCAGACTCAAAATTTTCAACTTGTAAGGGGCTTTTGTTTGTCATATTTATGGAAGATATAAAATATGTATTTATTAATTACTCCTAAAAAAAATTATATCCAAAAGAATTTTTGCAACTACTCAAAATAATTCCTTAATTTTATTATTCAAAATAACTTTTATTTTTAATCATTTATTTATAACTACTTAAAATAATTTCTTAATACTAATTATTCATTTTTAACTTTTCAAAATAATTTATTTTTAACCTCTCAATTTCTAATCATTCTTTTATTAACTACTCAATATAACTATTTATTTTAAATTTATATCCAGACAAGCAATTGTTTATAACTCATCTACAAAAGAATTATATCCATACAAATTTTTTGCTGTAACTCATAATTTTTAACTACTCAAAATATTTTTTTAAAATAACTTTTCAAGCTAATTCCTCATCCAAAACCTTATGTTATAGTATGGAAAAATAGTAATCATTTTATTATTATTTTTAATTAAGTTCATAACTAAAAAACCACTACTTTGCACTCATATATGTTTTCTTATATACTATACGTATTCAAAACTTTTAAAGAAATTATAAGAAAATAAGTGCAAGTTAGTCAAAGTTGAGCTCTACTTTATGGCATAATAATTAAAATGTTATGAATTTAAATCCTCATATATCTTAATGTTGTTGAATTGTATCTAAAAATTAGATAAATGACAATCTTATTTGAGCATACAATCTAAACTACAAACTATTGAAAAGAATTGTAATTTTTACCCTCTAATGTATTCTTGTTTGAAAAGGGGTATTCTCCCATGCTTCCAATGAATTATAAAACATATCAATAGTAAAAATTTAAATTGATAAGGTTACTATTTCTTCAAAAGAAAAAATGATAAGGTTTACAAGAAAAACATAGATAGATTTTTGTTAAAATTGAGTTTTGACAAAGATGTGTATTAAACCTAAATTCGTGCAAAATTATTAAATTAGCGAGTTTTCCGATATTTTTACATTATAAATTTTTGTTATTAAATTTACTAGATGAAATAGCAAAAATTGATTAGATAATAGACATGGTAAATTTGAATTAAACTAATTAGCTCTTAATTCTTAAAACTCTCTTAACTACTAAGTCCATTCATAATAATTAGGTATGCCTTCAATTTCTAAAGGCATGAATAGGGTCCAGACTATATTTTATAATGGAGAAGTCGGAGCTTTGCTTACCTATAATCCGAATATCTGCACTCGCTCTAAGGCCATAAGAAAGAGAGGTTTTGATGACAATTTGCAAGAGTCAATCTCGAATTTCATTCAGGTCAAAGATAGCAGCTGGTAGCTAAAAAAAAGGCAAGGTAAGAGCAGTAGTTCCCATCAATTATTAGCAACATCATGAACATTCTGATTGAAGTTTCATATAAACTCATCATATAAAAAACGAAATAACAAATTAATGCAGGAATCAATGTTAATGTCATTATGCTACATCTTATACGTATGAATAAAAATGGATGAATAAACTTTCTTTTTTTTTACGACGATTGACGATAGTTGATTCGAATCTATGATCTCTTGATCATTAGTATACATTTATATCGTTGAGCTACTATTCTTGCCGGCAATGAGTGAACTTTTGACCTATGATAATCTTCATTTTTTTTAATCAATGCATGATGAAAAGGCTTTGTACCTCAAGTTCCCTTGGTAATAAGAAATTAAATATCATAGAAATTTCAATTTGCCTTTAGCCAGAGAAGCCTTGGCATGCTCCAGACGACACAATTCTTTTTGAGCTCCAGTAAAACCCGAACAAGACGACGCAGCAGCCCCTAAACTGACAGCAAAGTAAAGGTAGATTGTGCAGAGGAAAGTTAAGAGTGCTAACGCAGTTAAGAGAAAGCGATGTCGATTAACGAGAGTCGACCAACTACCAAACTCATTTGCAGGAAACTGCTTTCTGAATGATGGAGATCTCCTATGAGGGGAGGCTAGAATGCTGTCAAGAACCATGATCTAGAGCACTAACCTTGCCCTTTGCTGTGAAATTTAGCACCAAATTCAGAATCGTCTACAGAGGCAAAAGGGGACAAGATTAGATAGATACACAGACACAAGAGCCATTTTCTTCCGCAAGTGTGTTTCAATCAATAAATTCAAATTCCATTGAAACATATAAAAAAAAATGTAGTAAGATGACAACTATAGGAAAATTTCATTGGCGTTTTTTTGGTGCATATGGCAAGGCAACAGAGAAGTTGAAGGATCTTCCCGGACATAGAACACACATACAACAAGTTCATTGACGATATATATATATATATATATATATTTACTTTTTTCGAAATTGAGAAATCGGAGTTTCATTCCACTATACTCGGAATAACCACGTCCGTCCTTAGACCAGGCCCTGGGATGACGATATAGTTATATTGGTTGTACAATGGAACAGAAGCTCCAGTATTTAACCTCTATAGCTATACTACCCTCCTCTCGAATTAGAGTACTCTTTTATAATCACCCCCGAGAATCCCTTATCGATCCTCTTTTCTTTGAATTTCATACTCTAATAATATAATTTCTTTCTATAAAAAATGATAACGAAATCTGCTGTAGACAACTAAGCATTTTGAAATGCATGAAACAATAAGATCACCGAAAGTTCGGCCAAAGCACTAGTTCTTGATGATTGAAGCTTATAGATTTGTTGAATCCAAGGGAAGATAAAATGCTACAAAACTTGTATGATGTATTTAAACTTGTAGATGCATGAGGCAAAAGGCTCGCCATAGAATTACAACTTGTGATATTGCTGGCATGGCATAAATGTCTCAACATTGCCAACAAAAGTATGAATCTAATAGCATAATATATGAACTAGTAATCAAGAGATTATATGTTCAAATCACCTCAAATGTTGAATTCACAAATCCATAACTTTTAACTTGATAATCAAAATTTAACTCATACATCAAAAAACAACGAGAATTGTTTTATATTTTAAAAGTCAACAATGAAGCGAGAGAAAGCTTAAGGAGAGTAAAGAAAAGGGAGAACAAGAAACGATAGAGAAAATCCATAGGATATTAATTGCTAAGTAGGTGAACACCATGAATTGAACTCATTCCTCTTAGTTCTCCAAAGTCCTCTTGCCCACTAGCCACTCCATGACGGTTTATTAAAATTGAATACATACAAGAACCAAACTGACATTTCTTAAATCTATTAGTATTCTAACCAGGCTTACGTGTATTTCGATTAATCTCACAAAACAATCATTTGACTATTATATTTGATTTTCAAGGAAATCCATATAAAATTGTTCCTAGGTTAGTAGTAATTGAACTCATTCTCTTTTAGTTTTGCAAAGCTCTTTTAACACTAGATCAACCCATGATTAAACCAAAATGGTATTTTAACTCAACTAAAAATCACTAATCCTTGGGCAAAATCGCAGCAAGCAACCCATCTAAATTAACCTAAACTTGAAAAGTTCGTCTCATTCCAGAAACAAGAATTGTTCCATTAAACCATAAAGATCCGATCCATCCAACGAGGTGCATATAATTTATGCAACCTCAAACAAGCAAATCAGCTCAACCTAACTCTAAATCCATCAACATCGCTAACTATTCTACATTTAACAAGCAAATAAGAAACCAATACATCTTCGAATCCAAGAAAATTTGCCAAACCGCATGAAAAATCGCGAGAGAGATAATCATACGCTAAAACCAGAAGGAAATATCAAACTCATCAATCGATCTGCAAATACTTTGAACAATCAACTTCAACTACTAAAATTTATCATCCATAAGCCAAATCAAAGTCCACAACGACAGAAGACAAGGAAAACTCAAGAACAACGCAACATTCGGCAGAAAAAAAAGGAAAAGACAGAAGAATGAAGATCTGAAAGAGACAACAAATTATAAGTTATGAGAAATGATGAGAAGAGAGTGAATCTTACAGTTGATGAAGAAAAAGCGCCAAAGGAGATTGGAATTTGTTTTTGCCGTTCTTCGAAGAGCTAAAAGACAATAGTGAATTTGCAGGAGCGAGCTCTTATATTGGACAAAATAGATTGGTTTTTTTGTCGAAAATTATCAATTCGGAACCTTTTCTAGTTTTATTATTTTTATTTTAAATTCAAACTCCTATTAATGGCAGTCCACAAACTCTATAGAGAATACTACTTTAAAATAAGACAAAAGTTAAATATTAATTTTCAAGATCGAACTTATAACAAAGTTGAATTAGAATATAATCAATCAAATAAACTAACACGCCCCATCAACCATTTTAGTTATTTATTTGAAACTTAAACCTAAATAGTTGGGCAAGCCCATTCACTAATTTTTACAATTTTCTTTTTAATAGTTGGAATTGAAGTTTTTGCCTCATTATATTATGGAGCACTTGTACATGTTCCAAGACCCAAGAAACGAGGTTCGAATTTGATACCACCAAAAGAGTATATCTTAGAGACTCAAATTTTTGTGAATCAAGAAGTTTCTTGATAACAATTTCAACAAGCTTACTATTTTCTTACAAACGACTAAATAACATTTTCAAAAGTCACAATTACTCTTACTATTTCAAAAAAAAAAAAAAATTAAATTAAATTTAAAAATCAATTAAAAAAAAACATATTTATTAATCTCTCAATTTCGTAGTCTTAAATAATATCATAAACTTTATTAATGTTTATTTAATTTTTTTCAAAACCAAAACCCATTCATTATTGAGCATACGACCCATCTCCGAATATCAAACATGGATTAAAATATCCTTTAACTCGAGTTTTGGTCCCATTCCATAACCTCAACCAAGACCAAACAAAATTCGAAAAGTAACCTAATTTGAAAGTACTAAAAGAAATCATGACAACTTATAAAATGATTTTCTTACACTAGATAGAATTCTAAAGATCAACTCTAGTGTATGTCTTTTTTTCTAAAATCATTTTAATTTTTTAGCTTATAAGTACAAAAGTATCGATAAATCTTACTCATTTCAAGAAAATCAATTATTACACATGTACAAATTCCTTAACTTTTAAATTTGTATGTAATTATCGTTTAACTTTATAGAGAGTAAACGAATTCTAAAGTTATGGAATACAAATTTGAAGGTTAAAAAAATCATCAATATGTCTCAAGTTTATGAGTTCATTAAACAAATTAAAATATACCATAGTTATTGAGATATGCTCATATTGGATTCAATTATGTCATTTAAATTATAAAGTTTTTAATGGATTTCTAAACTAAACTTTTAAGGAAAAAAAAAAAAAAACTTTTAAGAAATAAGAAATTAATTGATGTTTAGTAGGTTTCTACAATCAGTTGTGTATGTTTATACTTGAGAATCATGTCGCATTGGAACGTTCAGGATTGATTTCAAGGGTATTGTATCATAAACATTATTTTGGCCCTAATTGACCTCAATTTAATACTTTTTTTTTAACACACCTCAATTTCATACTATTGTACTTGATATGTATTATTTAATGATTACATAAAGCTTTAAAATACTTCTGGGAGCATAAAATTTCATTTATACAACTTTTGAATCGTATAGCCTATAACAGCATAGGTTTGCAATGTGAGATACGTAATTTCAAGTTATAAGTTTAAATATTCATCCACTTTAACTAAGGAAACGGCGAAATAATACTACGAACAAAACATCCCAATGACCATGATAAATAGATGTCAAAATCTGTTGATAGTTTTCAACAATTAAATTTACACTACAAAAAAAATAATAATAATAATAAATAAATAAATAAAATTAAAAAAAATTAAACCCTAGAATCTATCTACAACGCCGTAACGAGTTAGTAACACTTGAGCTTTTAAATAAAACATAAAATTCCAATTCTCTAGACCAGAAAATGCCATACTAATAAGAATTAATTTTCCTATTTATTAGTAGAATATATGAAATGCAATGCAAAGAAGACTCAGAGAGTGAAGAATACAAGGGTACCAATTTATCTCAGTACCAAAAATAATTAATCCAGTGCGGTTAACATTAATGGTTTGTTTGTTAATCATCAAAATCGCCAATATTCTCCAGTAAGTAGTTAGCTGCGAGTTCCTCGTTACGGTCGCATGCCAAAAATGCCTCGATGACTGAGGCTCTATCAAATCCCATTGCCTCGAGCTACATAAGGAAATAAAGCAGCAAAAAGTTAAGCACGCAGATCGGAAAACAAGAAGGCGCATTAGGAAATATAAAGGAGTTCATACTCGTTCAATGGCTGCTTGTTCGGCTGGGGTGACATTAATGGCATGAGGCATGTCCGGGTCAGCCTGTTCAAACATTTCTCTGAAAAAAAGAGCATAGTTTATGGTTCTACTGAAAGATGCAGCAATGTCACATCAAGAGTGAGCTGACAAGATAATAATCAATAAAGTGAATGATATCCAGAGTAAGCTGAACTCAGAAGCGGGGATTTGAATCTCAGACCCCCTATGAACTCTTCTTCACATCTATTTTCACATGACAATTGTTTGATCATACTATATTTGGTTGTTAAGAAAACTCCTAAGAAATTAATTTTAAAGTAAATGACCATCATGGATGAAACTCATAGCATTGTATAAATGGTAACTCAATCTATTTTGGTCTGAAGGAAAAGGCAAATAAATCATCCAGCTTTGGCACACAGGACAATTTTAAATTTAATGTGCAAACATGGTTAAATTTTGAGCTTGTGGAACAATGCTAAGTTGGTGGGAATGAATGCTGTAGTCTGACCACAAGGATAAACGCGTAATAAGAGCTATACAGAAGAATTCTACTTTCAATAAGGATACCATACACCTGACCTGACCCGATTATCTATTATAATCCCATGCAGGAGCCTACAACGGAAGCACTGTGCATTTGGGTGATGGGAGAAAAATAAGAGAAGGACTACCCATGAAATGACTATCTTATATGCGTGTGATCAATCACAACAAAATAACCGCAGACCTAGGAAGTTTCAAATTAACAAGATATGTCCCCTGTCCCCCAGGGACGGTCTCGTTGGTTGAGGCTTAGGATCTCAAAGGTACATTCCTTGGATGTTCCAGGTTTGAAATCTACTAGTGAGTTTAATTGTAAAATCTTTTATTGTCTCCAGGGTTCGGACCATGGAATGGGTGCAGGTGTCCCTGAGTATCTAGTGGAGCGAAGCTTAGATTCCTGAATGTTAAAAAAAATTAACAAGACATAAAACTAGCCAGATGACAGCAGTGTAAGACTCACCCCTCAAAATTGTCAACAGGTTCGTTAATTAACTGAAGGAACTCGGCATGATGATCCTGAATGAGTCCCAAAAGCTGGGGATTCTGCTTTCCAAGTTCTTGAAGCATGGGCTGTTATCAGAAGCAAGAGATTTAACACTTGGGCAATCCATGACTACAAACACCAACTAAATTGCAAAGAAGGATATGTAAACCTGTAAAATCTGAGGGTTTGAATGCACCATCGTCCGCAAGGCTTGAAACTAGAAAGTGAACAATGATAACAAACTACATCAGTAACTACTTAGCAATTTGTTGTATATGAAATCCAGTCCATAGAAAATAAAGCAAAAAAAGATTTGGGGCCTTTGGACAAAGTGATATATTTGTACTCGATAGCTCTTTTGTAATCCTCTTATATTTGTACACTATTGCTATTTGCTTCTTATTCAAAAATATATATACATGTAATGGATGATATGACTGATGCAATCCATATGTAGAAGTTTTAGATTGAATGTCTGACTTTTTAACAGATACATTTTAGGTGAAAAAAACTTCAAAGTCCAAACAAAGGATTTGAAACTGCATGGACTAAGATGTCTAGTCCAGTAAAGAAAGCTAATGAGCTTATCAATAAGGAAAACCTTACAAATGACTTTTCACTAGTTACCTGTGGATTGTTTCTAAGGAATTCAAGAGATCCAAGGTTACCTCCGCCATTGCCGCCAGTAGAAAGTGCCTCCTGTATGATTGCCACCCAGTCAAATTAGATGATTGTGAGCAAACAAAAAGGAGCACCGTTCATGCATGCATCCAAACTTACCTGAGGAAACATGTTCAAGGGGGCTGTGTTGGGTGCTCCAGAGGCAGGTGCAGGAAGGGATGCATCAGTTCCAGTGGCTTGACCAGAACCAAAACGACCCACTGGTACTGCAACTTCTGCAGATTCCGGAATACCCTGAACATAAAAACACCATTAGTGACTGAACATTACATAACCAGACCAGGTTTTAAAGTACGATTTAGACATACAGAGTACAAGTAATCCACTGCTCGCTCTGGGTTGTTATAAGCAGCTCTTAGTGCACGAACAACTGTTTCTCTATCCCAGTTGCCACCCCCCATATCCATTAATTGTTGAATGGTCTGTTCCATGTTATTACCGGCGACCAAATTTGAAGCAGCTTGGTCATATGTATCTGTTTGCACACTGCAAATGATTCCCCCAAAAGAAAGAATGAGAAACTTTCTCACCAGCAGGAAAAAAGTTTCATTAACAAATAAAACAAAAGAGGAAGAAACATATTGCACATAGCTTTGTTGTAATTTCAGCTATTGGTCCCAATAGTTAATAATCAAGAACTCCTATCAAACTCATTCAGCCTGTAGCTTTTACATTTGTAATATTGTAGCGTAGATTTAGTATCGGATAAAAGAAGGCAGCTTACTAACAAAATCTTGCTTCTTGAATTTAAAAAAATGCAAAAAGGAAATAGAAGCCATACTTATCTGTGGCCCTGTCTGATGTAGATGTAGTGTTCTTAGGAGCACTAGAAAAAAAGAACAAAAAAAAAGGAAATGTACAATAATTATTGAACTGATCGAGAGAAAATGCATAAAGAAGTCCATTCTTGAAAAACTTACGATGACGGTACTTGTGCGGGAGCTTGAGGTGCAGGAGTCGGTGCTGGCATAACTTGGGTAGCAGAAGTCGAATTTATAACGGGTTGAGCTACAGGGGGGTTTTGAGTAGGCTGCAATAAATAGGTTCCAGAGGTGGTTAACATTAGAGAACAATAAAGAACTGGCAACAAAACTGGGAAATAATACCTGAGTTGACGACTGCCCAGCCGAGACTGATGTTTTGCTCTGCAAAAGAAGAAAATGCATAAATTGAGCATAACCATATTTGATATTTCAGCCATCCAGTAAAATCCAAAATAAAAACTTTTCTTTAGTGCTTCTTCATTTTAAGAAAAATATAGGACCAAATATACCTTGCTAAGCATGACAACCAGGAAACCTTCTTCAGATACTTTGTTTTCTGCCAGTGTACTTTCATCTTTCAGAACTTTACCATTGTGTATCAGTAATTGCTGACCACAAGGATAATTATCCTTTCCTTGTATATCTTCAATATTCTTCTTCACAGCTATCACCTTCACCAAAATAAAATACAATTAGAAAAAATTTAGAAAAAAAAATCACTTAAAGTCCGTTTGTTTGCTCAAAATTCCGAGTGATTTCAAAGGGCTTCAAATGAACTCCTGTGTTTGTTAGCACATAAAAGAGAAGATTATACTTTAAATTTTTTCTTAACTAAGATCATTCAATTTTGAAGGACTTTAATAGAATATGGAGGTAAAATACTTATGTACCATGTCCTATTTCGATTTTATATTATAAATCAAGATTAAAAGCCTATATTAAGGATGATTTTTATTTAATTCTACTCCTTTTTCCAGCAAATCCACGCACAAAATTTTAATTGCAGTCATTACAAATCTTTCTAGATTCAAGATCCGTAGTCCAAACAGGGGGTAAAAGTTTTAAACTTTTATGATTAAAACAAAATCAAAGTTGGCTGTTAACATCGACTACAAAAAAATAAAAATAAGTCATGAATGGGTTTAGTACTTGAGAGGACCTCGAGGACTAGAAATTATAGGTGGGCACCTAATTAGTAATTAATTTCTTACTGATTACTTAAACAATCAAATGTGGTAAAGTAAGCAATTTTTCCTATAAGAAGAATCCGTGTGCGCATAAAGTGCCCCCGACACTCACAAATTGTTTAAAAAAACATCCTCAACAAAATTGTTATCCCAACAAGATCGGTGCACTGCATGATACCTTATGACTTCTCCAACTTGTCTACAAACAATGCAAATCTAACAGACTATGGGGAAAAAAATCGTTCCCAATGGAAAGCAGCTTCCAGATTAAGAACACGCAAAACCCTAATTTAAAAATCTTTCAATTCCAAACAATTCCTCAAGTAGTTTAACACTATTCCAATTCTACAGTTACAATTTGTCAATAAAAACAAAAAAATAAACTAATTGCGGTGAATTAAACTAAGCTAAACATTGCCAAATGGGTCAATGCCCGCCTAAGAAACTAGATTAATAAAGCATGTAGAAACCGATGAGATTAAAAAAAAAAAAAAAAAGATAGAACTTACGGTGTCTGTGGGCTGAACCCTAATTTCGAAGTGGCTTCCTTTGAGGGTCTTGACAGTGAGCTTCATTTCGACGAATTAGCAGAAGACGAAGCCGGAGAGGAGACGAAAACGACAGCGTTTCAGTTGGAAGGAACCTGAAACGCAGCAGAGATCGAGAAAAATAAAACCCTAGATTTGGCAGTGAAGAAAACTGCGACCGGCGACTTTGAGCACCGGCTTTTGTTCTTTCTCAAAATCGGTACTCACGAGCACTGCACGTGATTATATGTAATGGGTAGTTTTCAGTTTATTTTCATATATAATGGAATCTGTTATGAACTTTTATTTATTTATTTATATTATATTAAATCGCTTTTTTAAAAAATATTTTATTCATAACAAAATTTTGACTTTTTTTAATATTTTTTTTCTCCCTTCCACCTTCTTTTGATTGAAAAAGGTTTGTCACATTCGTCGAAGATTATATGTACATTAATAATTGAAATTTGTTTGTAACATTGATTGAAGATTGTAAGTATATTAATTGAATATTGACGTTGTATTGATTAAACTCATCAGAGGCATGATTTTTTTTACTTCTTACTAAATCTGCCCCAATTTTTCGATATGCACAAGTTTATTTCTGAAAAGTTGTTATTCATATATTTTTTATTATTATACATGAAAAATCTCCTATGTATGAGGGTTAACTTTAACTATTCTCTTCAAACATATGGCTCGATTATATTTGGTAGTAAGTAAAATTATTAGAAAATTACATTTTGACCTCATACCTATCAATTTTAGATCCTTACTTATCATTTTGTCAACTTATGATAGTTATTTCTAAACTCATAACAATTGATAGATTTTTTTTTTAAATATAAAATATATTTCAAAACTTTTAATCTTATTCTATTTGATTTTTAAAAAAATTCAATTACAGTTTAGAGAAGGAGGATTTAAACATGCGACATCTTAGTCATGAGAATACATTGATGCTCAATGGATTATGGTTCTTGTTGGCATTCTATTTGAATTCTTAAACTTTTAAATTAGTTGTTTGATCCTTTCAAAATTATTATATGAATTAATTTTTCATGAACATTTCTTACAATAAAATATTATATGATCTGTATCAAAATAGTGAAGATTCGCTTAAATTAGCACTAACTCTTGCAATTTAGTCCACGAATTTTAAATGTTGTATTTATTAGATAATGAACTTTAAAAATTACAAATTCAAAGTTGAAAATTTATACTTATTAAAACATACAATCAATATTGAAAGTTTAGACATCTAGAAGTAACTACCATTGCCTCACTAAAAAGAAACATTCCTTTCACATTATTCTTATCTATAGTGCTTACAAATGTGACACTTCCCAAAGGTTTAGGCCAAATACACGAACCTAAAACTACATGATCAAACTTGTAATTTAATTTTGTAGTAACTCAATCTCTAAATTAAATTTGCAACCATTTAATTAGTCCCCTCTACTTTAATATGAACAATTAATTTATAAGAATTGGTGTGTTGGCTATGATTAGCTTGGCAAGTGATGCTTTTATTTGTATGACCAAAGATGAACTAAAATATCTCTAGGTGACAAGTATATTTATAATGTTAGTTGAGTAAATATTGTCCATTCAAATGTTGAATCAATTATGTTGTATTACAAATATTTAGTAGGGACTAAATATTTGATTGGGCGAAGTGTCTAATGAAAAGCTCGAACACAACACACCTCAAAACCTATAAACTATGTTGATTATGTTTTAATATTCTTGTATTGAATTCATTTATGCTATTTATATTCTCGTAAATTTTTATAATTTTGAGAGCATGTTGGTGCATGTTTCTTCCCTTTCATTAATTAAGTATTACTGTTATCTACCATTTGAAATCAATATTTTCAATTTCTAAGCAATTCATATCTTTAAATTTATTCCAATGATCACATAAAATTAAAAAATCTAACAAAACTAACAACAAAACATGAATTTCAGAATGAAAAAGAAATTAGTAAGGCAAAGTTATGGAAAAGGAAAAATGAACAAAAATATCCCTACATTATTAAAGAATTATTGTTTATCTTCGAGCATATCCATAGTTGCTTCTCCTTGAATTACTTTGTCGTTTGATGCAAATCAATGATATGAATCCCAACAAACCTGTTCCTACAATCACTGCAAAGGCTATGCCGACCTTTTGCCCACCACTCAGTCCTTTTGAGCCTCCTCCACCCTTTTCATTAAATGATAGGTTTGTGGGAGGCACTGGCATTGGCGGTGGCGATAAACTCACATCAGGCGGTGGTGCGGGCGGTGAGATGTCGACAATGGGAGGTGGACTATTAGTTGTGTTGGATGGCGGTGGTGGCGGTGAATTGTCAGTCGTATTCGATGGCGGTGGTGGAGGACCGTCAGTAGTGTTGGATGGTGGCGGCGGTGGTGGACTGTCAGTTTCATTTGTTGGTGGCGGTGGTGGCGGACTGTCAGTTGCATTTGATGGTGGCGGCGGTGGTGGACTCTCAGTTGCATTTGATGGTGGCGGCGGTGGTGGACTGTCAGTTGCATTTGATGGAGGCGGTGGTGGTGGACTGTCAGTTGCATTTGATGGTGGCGGTGGTGGTGGACTGTCAATTGCATTTGATGGTGGCGGCGGTGGTGGACTCTCAGTTGCATTTGATGGTGGCGGCGGTGGTGGACTCTCAGTTGCATTTGATGGTGGCGGTGGTGGTGGACTGTCAGTTGCATTTGATGGTGGCGGCGGTGGTGGACTGTCAGTTGCATTTGATGGTGGCGGCGGTGGTGGACTCTCAGTTATATTTGGTGGTGACGGTGGTGGCGGACTATCAGTTGTGTTCAAAGGTGGTGGAGGAGGAGGTGATGCATCTTGAGAAATACTCAAATTGATGGCATGAAAAAACACAAAAATGAGCACACAAACATAAATTTTAACCCTTCTTGCCATGAGCCTATATCTATGTTAAGATGCACTCATAGCTATACACAATTATATACATATATATATATATATACAAACTCACACTCTCAAAAGCTGTATAAAGGCTATAAATTTAAGCTTCTCCTTGTTTGGTTTGTTTGTATTTGAAGATTATGTAAATTTGAATGTTGACAACAATAAATATACTTGCACTATGCAGTCAATTCCAAGTCTACAACTATAAGAAAAAATCAAATATTGAAAATAAAAGAAAATGTAATTTTGCACGTGTCAAACTGTGGTTGGACAGTTTGAATGAAAAGTTGTACAAGAATGGATGCAACCTAGGATGGACCTAGTTTTTTTCTAACAACAAAGATGATTTCATACTTTTTGGTTGTTTTGTTTGTATAATATATTATTAATCCAAATACAGGATGACGTTCACGACTTTACTTATATCGAACAATGATTATTCTACATAATTAAAATTTGCCGGGCTAAGCCGGCTGCCTCTTGGTTCTTAATTATGTCAAACCAAGCAATTAACTTTTTTTTGCTCTTTTCTTCCCTATCAATCTTAGTATTTATTGCTTGAATTCTATTTATATTCATCTAGTTTTAATTGTTGAATTTTTCAACCATTTTAAGATGAAAATTTGAATATATAAACGTTTTATCAAAGTTATATATTTTCATTTTGATATTGACAGTTCAAGTTTAATCACTTTACTCAACAAATGAAAACAATATTGTGTCAACAATCAAATTGTTATCTTTCGGATTTGCACAATTTATGTCCGTAGAAGATGGCTTTCTTTTTTATATGCGTGCTTATTTTGGCAAATTTCCTCGCACCTTAATTAATGTCATTGGATATATTACTCGGCTAAAATTCATATTAAAGTCATGTTTCATAATTATTTTAGTTCCAATGATAATTATTTGATTTTTTGAATTTTGAAATTTAAGTATATTTTCAACAGTTCTCTATAAAATAAAAATAAAAGTTTCATTGTAATCAAGTTTCTTTTTTTATGAAGGATAAGAATATATACTCGTCTAAATATTAAGGATGTACATAATCTTGATTGTACTCGATAAGTGATCATCATAAATTAAAATTGTATCCCTTAATTTATTATGACACTCTTAACCATTAAATTACTTCATAATAGTTTAATAGTTTAATGTAACATAAATGTGTAAAAGATCTTTAAAAAAAAAAAAAAACACTAATGTGTAAAAATAATAATAGATATAAAATTATGACATTATTTATAGTTCTATAAAATTAAGATCATTGTTACCATTTATATTCATTGGAAAATATTGTTGTAATTATTGACGCAATCAATGTTTACATATTAATATCATGTAAATTTATGACAATGATGTATAAACAATGTCATAGAAGTTTTTTTTTTTTTTTTTTTTTTTTCAAAAAAAAAAAAAAGGGGGCCGCCATCATTGAAATTGGGCTGAGCCCATTAAAAAACTTGCACAGATGGAAGCAATTAAACAGACAAATGGCCAAATCCACTTGCCTCATTATATGACCAATCAAGAAAATGTTTGAAAGAAACTCAACATAGTTCACCAATCATATGTATGAAACTTCCTTATTCTAGCCATTCACATGACTATTAATAATGCATATTAAAAAACAACCATTTTTATAATCTTTTGAAATTTGAGGACTTTTATTTCAAGATAGAAAGAGGTCTTCGACTATTTTAATACATTACACATCTAAAATAATAATAAAGAAAGAGACCAACAATCACACTAAAAAAATGCGGTTTAAATGATAATATAGGTTAGTCACATTTGAACTAGATTAAATAAATTGTTTTATAAGAGCAAAAAAAAAAAGTTAATTTTTAACGCCAAACGATATGAATAGTTCGTCGAAAAAAATGTATATTCATAATTAAAAAAGTTATGAGTTTTAATTTCATGCTTCAATCATTTGAATAGAGCTATTGATTGGAAACAAAATAAAAATTTTAAAAAAATTTAAAAAAAAAAATCATGTTAGGGAGGTATCGAAAGGTAAGTTTCACTATACTCGTGCATTTTATGGAATTAAAATATTGAACTTTATCTTTAAAAAAAATATATCCATTATTCTCATCCTTATTGACTTATACATGTCACGCATGTAGTAAGGACATACAATAATCTTGTTTTATTCTCTTATAAAGAAATTTCAAGTATAGTGTTTGTGGTCATGTTAAGAACTACTTCATTTCTTTTTGTCGCTTTTTTTTTTCATCTATATATTATCATTTTATTTTTCTTTCTTTTTTGTCATTCATCTTGTATATATCTTTTCCAAACGCTACATCTTGATGAATAATTGTTAGATTAGATTATGAAGTTTAGTTAAGCTCTAAAAATGTTTGATATGTTATTATGTGTTTTCAATTTTGTCTATTAAATTATCAAGTTTTAAAAATAAATTATTCCGTTTACTTTAGTTATGTATTACCAAATGGGAATTTGAGTGTTATTACATTTTATGTATAGAGTTTGTAATAATGATCACTTTTTAACTTTTAATTTGATTCATTACCCCCTTCAAGTTTGACAAATATGTTACAATTATCCTCCTATATCTAATTAAAATAAGTTATAAAAGGATAAGATTGTCATTTAAAAGAAAAAAAAAGTTTCAACCCTTTCTATCTTCTATCTTTTTCTTCAATACTCATTTATTAATTTCGTCCTCCCCCAATTGATTTTGATAAATATTAACCAACAAAAATCGAACATAATGAAATCTTAAATTTAATATTAGATGTTAACCCATAATCCAACACATCAAATACAAATCTGAGTACCGTCTCGTTTTTTGTCCTAGCCCTCCAAAATAATGGCAAAAAACCCTCCAAAATAAGAAACGGTGGCTGCCATAAAAATAAAGAATCAAGGTAAAGTGTATATATATATATTGAAATACTAAGTATATTCTTTTTCTTTTTCTTTTTTGAATTCTAAGTATATTCAATTTACAGCTTCCTATACAAGATTTAAAACCATATTCAAATTTAGTCTTCGATTGTATTCAAATTATTCACACTATTGAATTAATTTCAGTTAAGATCAATTTTAAAGTTTGTTGAAAGTTTGACAAAAATCGAATTTTTATTAGTTGAAAAAACAAAATAGAGAAAAGTTAAAGTAAAGGGTACAAAATTTTCCTTATTTTACTTATTTAAAAAATAAAATCATGATCAATTTTAATCTCAAAACGTGAAACTTTGAGAAGAGTATACCTTACCTTTAAATTTTAAGCTTTCATTTGAGACTACTATTATTTATTATTATTCGCTTTATACAAAAATGAAAGTCTTGAACTTTATCGTTATTTTTGTCATTTCCTATAAAAAAAGGTTGATTAGCAAAGAAAAATAATAAAAGATGAAGATTTCAAAATTATTATTGCTATATTTTTAATAATAATAATAATATATTATTATTATTACATTAATGTTTTTTTAAAAGGATTAATATTATCCTATATAATACTAATAACAAAAATATAATTTGAAATTAAAATTTTATTATACACTTGACAAACTTTTTTTTTTTTTTTGAAACAACTAAACAATACTTTTAACTCTATAGTATAAATCCAAACAAACCAAAATCAAATGATTTTTTAATATGATAATGTATTTCACGAAATCTGTAGTCTAAATCGTAAATCAAATTATTATTATTATTATTGTTTAAAAAATTATTATTATTATTATTATTATTTAACCGTAAATCAAATGTCCCTTTATTGGGGACCAGAAGGGTATAATAAATATTCTATGACCCTACCTACGCTACCCTGTGGCAAGGGTACTCTACTCGCTAGCACGTAAGCAAACAAGCGGGGCCCACTCAAATCCAATCAAAAGGGTATTTTCGTCAGAGTGAGGAATTTTACTGTTTTTTACTAGATAAATATTTATGTCTATTTAGGATGAGATTGGATGAAAAATTAATTTGATGTATTACTTTAAAAGTTATTTTGAGAGTTTAAAAATTAACGGATATAGTTAAAAATTTGTTTATATGTAATTTTTTCATAGAATGATTATAAATAATAATTTATTTGGACGTGAATTTCAAATAAATAATTATTTTTAATAGTTAATAGTTAAAAATGTGAGTTAATTTTTAGTGATAAAATTAATGAATTATTTTAATTAATTATCAAAATTCGTTTGAATGTATTTTTTAAAAAGTAACTAGTAAATACTTATTTTAAATCTTCTATAAATTTAACTAACAAACAAGTCCTAGGATGTGATTTAAGTTTCATTTTGTTATTTTTTAACTAAAAGTAATACATTTTAAAAAAACTAAAATTAATAAATTAAAAGTAATATATATATATATATATATATATATTTATACAGACATCAACATTTAAATTTTTTTTTCGTTTCAATATTTATCGGTGCAAAAAATAAATAAAAGCGTGTCGAGAGAGTGCGTCTCAATGTCCGCTTGCCGACGGGTTTAGCAATAGGCCCCACACTAACAACTGGATAGCAGGAAATAAAATTTAAAATTTTCGATTTGTCAAGTTTTTTAATTATTTAAAAAAAAAAATCAACAATAAAGTGTGAAAATTCAGTAAGAAAATTCATTGAAAATTATTTCATTTTCTTCTTTTAACTCTCAAATATTCAATTTTAATTACTATACTTAAAAATTGAATTTTATGGGAATTTTTTAATTTTCTTTTAAGAATTTACTCTTTTCTAGTTCTTACTCAATAAAATTTAGTGATGCATTTGCATTTTATGCTTTATATATATATATATATTGATTTTGTTGATATTTTTGAAATTTTCCATTCCAATTTATCTTATAAACTTATTTTAAGTTTGTTTTTGTGAAAATATAAAGATTTTATTTAATTTCATTTATTTTAGTTCAATACAACTAAACAGTTGAAAGTTGAGAGTTTAATATTCAAATATATTTAAAGATATTAGTCAAAATTAGCCGAAAGAGAGTTTAATATTCAAATATATTTAAAGATATTAGTCAAAATTAGCCGAAATTACTATACTGGTAAGAATATGTACTTTCATTAAACGTTACAACTAGTTCTTAAGGTTAGTTTAGAGATATTAGTCGAAATTAATGAAATAAAGGATATATTTTGCATATAAAAAAGTTAATCTATTTTAAAATTCATAGAAAAAATTAATAGAACAAAATAGGCTATAAAAATTAAAAATACTTCAATTATAGATTGTTCTAGTGATCGAATACGATTTTTTAAATTTAAAAGGTTATATGATAAATTTATGGTAACTACCTACTTTGGAAATAATTTATAATTAATTTTCATGATATCTTAAGACAGGTTCAATTTGAAGTAATTAAGATGAGTGGAAAATACTCAAAATCTTATATATCCAAAATTATAAATGTATGTCATCTTTAAATCAATATATTTACTTTCCTAAAAGAAAGATATTTGAATGGTTTAAATTGACAATATTTTTTTAATTTTTACATGAATTTCATATAATTTTTTATTAATGGAAACATGCTTAAGTATTGTATTTTTAAATAAACTTGCATTTTTATCTATGTTATTTTGTCGAACCAATTAATTCGTTAAATTCAATTTAAACTTGAATATTTTTAATATATATATATATATACACACTTAACCCTAATTTTTATAGCAACACCCCATTTCAACTCCTCTATTTTCACGTGCAGTCAAACACCACTTATTGCTTATTGTTTATTGTGGATATTATGCGTTGTATTTTAAATTTTACAATTACTTTTTTTTAAACACAATTACTTTTAATACTATTAATATAACAACTTTTTCCAAAAACAACTCAACACATAATATATTTATTACTCTATAGTAAGTTGAAACAAAAATGTTTTGAATAGACGGATCAAGAGTAATAATTCAACTTTTTAAATATGTACGAAAGATTGAGATATCATAAATTTAAATTTTCGTTTCAAATATTTTCAAATTAAAAAAAGTTTTTTGAAACTAAAATCAAAGGTTGCTTTTTTATTGTGGTTGAAACACACTACTTTCTTATAATTTTTTGATCTGGAACAATTATTTTTTAATGTTTTGCCAACAAATTAACATTCATTATAAGATCATTCAATTTTATCTTAAACTTTTAATTTATCAATCATCATTAAGCAGTTTAGTGGACAATAAAATATTAAAAAACTAAAAGATGATGAATTCAATTCATGATTATCATATATTTATAATTTAATTTTTCACATTTTTGTACTAGACGCTATGTCTTAACAATAATTGAAGTGTACTAAACGGACATGGACAAGACACGTGTATATATATATATATAAAAGGGTTAAGGAGCTAGCTAATTTTAATGACACGATTAATGCACAAATTAATCATGATATAACCTTGCGAACTTTACAAAATTTTATGTAATGTCGTTTGTTTGAAAATTTATTACTTTTGTGTGTATGTATTATGATTCGTGGAGATCGTGTGAGTACTTTTCAAACAAAATTTCATAGATTGTAAGAATTAAAATGTTGTTTAGTTTCAAACATTACCCATCTAGAAAAAAATAATAATAATAAAAAATAAAGTTTAAGATATTACAATGCAATCTAAATTTGACGTGGTTTGAAAGTAGTAGTAACTGTGAAGGATTTGATTTTGTGGTTCCCAACTTATATATATTTTTTAAAAAGGAACAAAATGTTATTTTTATCCAAAAAAAATGTCCCTTCTCAAAGTCAGCTGCCTTCAATTTATTTTACAGCTATGATTATTATTAAAAAGAGACTTAAAAAAAAAAACCAATAAGCGCGACTGTTTTGTTTTTGCTATGCAACACGCACGTTACAACTGGGAATTTGGCTGTCGCTTAGGGGTGTTTAGGCCGCTAAAAATAAAGAAAAGAATGAAAATGAAGATGATTCTCAGTGTTTTAGCTATAAAAAATTATTTCCATCATAATTATGTTTTTCAAAAATCATTTTTTTAATACTATATATTCTTTCTCTAACAACTTTCCATATATAACATCACTATTTTTTACTCACATCATATTCATTATTTTATTTTTTTCATAATCATTACTTTTATCTCAAACACAAATAATCATTTTTTTTATAATCATTACCTTCACCCCAAACATTAATAATCATTCATTTTATAATCATTCTTCTTCATTACCATTTCCTTTATCACAAACACACCCTTAATAACCGTGAAAACCTACGATAGGTTAAGTTGAGGCCGCCACGTAACCATGGGCCCGCCCTGAATTCTCTTTACGATCGGCAAGATGTCCACGTGGATTTCATCCAATAACAACGATAAAGAGCCATATAGTTTGTTAAAAAAAAAAGAAGAGCCATATAGTTTGAGGTAATTTGAAATTCTCAGCCAATCTGTATATGGATTAATCAGTATTCAAATAATGCGAAATACGTAGATATTTTAAGATGCTCGAGTATGAAAATCATACGTTTATGATATTTTTTACCTTTACTAATTTTATATATTAAACTTTTTTTTAACACGTGTTCAATTAAACCTGTTTAAATATATTCTTTTTTGTTTGTATATAAATTATTTGATTTTCATATCAGTTTTATTTGATTATACTGTAATTTTTCACTTAATATATTTAAATAAAAATTATATGTCGCGTCATTACTTTTTCAACTAATATATGTTTTGAATATTTATTGAAGAGTTTTAAAAATTATATTTTAATTTTAAAAAAATCATTTTTATTTTAAAACGATTAAAGTAATTATTTTTAAAGGTAGGAGTTAGTATTTTTTTTGTTTACCCATTATATTTAGTTTGGTTCGTACAACTGGAACTTATTACTATTATTAAAAAGTAATATTCTTGAATAATAATTAGAAAAAACAGATAGCCATGAAGAAGACCGAGTAATCTGATTTCTATAATAATGCTGACATTTATAACCAAATTTATTTTTTCTTAAAACAAATATTTAAAATCATTGTTTCATATTCAATTATTTGTTTCAAGATGAGTTCAACAGCATCACTTAATATCAATTTTTTCATCTTCAATTGTTAATCTAAAAAAAAAATTCAACTCAATCCTTTCATAGTTAAATTATGATGAAATTATTATTTAACACATTTCTTTTTAAATACTCGTGTTTATGAAAAAACTATAACTTTATAATTACTTGGTTGTAAGAGATCATTAAATTAGAGGAGTATGAACATTAAATGTTTTGGGAGTTAACTTCCTAAGTTTTTAATGAGATCATAAATTTAGTTGTTAATTGTATGTGTTTGGCCTTTTAAGTTTTGTTGAATTAAATTAGGAATTTGTTATTCATTCATAATAGAATGTTGGACACATTCTAATTATGTCATTCATTATTTCTTGATTGAAGACTTTGGCTACATTGATTGAAGTTATCTTTTATAACTTATTAACACGTGAGTTAAGTTATCTAATAAAAAAAACTAGAGTTAAATAGTCGTTTGAATAAAATTTGATTTACTTATTTATAAATAAAATGCATCAAATTACTAATTTCAAACTTATTTTATCTACCATTTAACATACCATCATCATAAAACGAGAATTTGTAATTTAACCCGAAATAAATGGTTTATGCATTAACATAAATTAAGTCATAGTTATCTTCTCTTTCCTCTATTCTTTATATCTTGTTCTTATATCTAAAAAAGAAAATCAATTAAAAATTATCTTATTTAAGAAATTCAAACCACAAACTTCTTAATTGTCCGTACATTTCAAATGTCAATTAAACTACATTTATTTTAATTATCTTATTTATTTATCAACTATAAAAATTATATTTATTTAACTGTCATAAAAAATAGAGAAATGGTAATAAATAGACCTCTTGAGAAGTATTTGCAAATATAGGCTTCCAAGTTTTTTTTTGCAAGATTAAATTTTTTTTTTTAAATTTGAAATTCAATCTTTTTCCTTAATACCATTTTGTCATTCTACATATTTAATGTTTCATTTTCGAATTCAAACCCCATTTTTCACACTTTCCATCTTTTTAATACATATCATATTTAAATGTCAAAACTTTTAATGTTATGAGATTTTAATTTAATTTTTTTTTTTTTTTTTTTTTGCATTTATCTCACATATTTATTCCAATATGTATTTATTGCATTCATTTTAAATTATTAATGTTATAGTCCAACTTCCTATAATTATGAAATTTATACCATAAAACCTAATACCATAATGTGCATTCTATTATTAATTTTATAGTCAAACTTTCCATAAGCTTTTAGTGTGCATTTTCTCGTCATCCTGATATGATATGTCTTAGATGATACCGTATGATTTTTCTTTATTCATTTTCATATTTTCAATACCCTAAAACTTAATACCATTAATGTGCATTCTATTCATATCAAATTCATCTTCCATACTCATATTTTA
Source organism: Sechiopsis laciniata (assembly GCA_037833695.1). Lineage (NCBI taxonomy): Eukaryota > Viridiplantae > Streptophyta > Magnoliopsida > Cucurbitales > Cucurbitaceae > Sechiopsis > Sechiopsis laciniata. The sequence continues at coordinate 622,063 of JBBMKA010000003.1, read as the reverse complement.
TACAGTAATGTTTACGGCCACAGTTTCTATATTACCGTTAACATTGTAGTCAACCATGTAATGCTATGCTGTTTTGATTACAAACATTTTATAATACTGTATAATATACACAATACTATAATCACTCACATATCATATAATATATACTGTATAATTTATATAGTACATTTAATGTTTACCTACGGTTATATTCTTATCCAATCTATTTTCCAACTCATATTGTATTCATTAATTTTTTAATATATAATACCGTATTGTTTACACATGTGTATTGTACCAAATATACATCAGTACAATATTGTTTGTGCATGTTAGTAATATTATATATACATTCAGATATTACATGATCATATATACTGTATAATTTACCGTCGATTCTATTCATATCCAATCCATCTTCCAACTCCTATTGTATTCATTACTTTCTAAATACATAATGTTCTAATATTTCCATAATGCACTGTCATTACACGATAATTTCATAACAGTATTGATTGGGTTATGAATGCAATACTCACAATCCGTAAAATGCTTAATATAAGGATGTTTATTATCAAATAGTAAATATAAAATTAAACATCTTGCAAAATTTCAAAGTTCACGAGTTTCCATACGGTCACAAAAAAAAAAATCCAAAAACAAACATACAACAAACTGTACTAACTCTAAAGGTATGATGTTAATAGAAAATTTGGAGGATCAAGAAATTGCATTTTTTTTCTTCTTCATTCTTCGTCTTTTTTCTTCAGCCGACCCTAGCTTAGACGTGAAAGGAGACCGCATGATCTTTCATTGTCTTTTCTTCCCCGCTGCCATTTTTGTGCGCTGTGTATAAAAAAAAAGTCTATGTCATTTTCTACTACATAGACAACGTATATAAAATTAGTATATTACAACCAGTATAATTCATAATATACTAATACATGGTATAAACAATATTGTATTTTACCGCATCAATATACAATAGTGAATTAGATGCATTGCAACTTGCATCTACATCCCCGTGTTTGACCTAACATCGAACCAATAGTCAGCATGAGTATATGAATAAATGTACCGTATAAAAATTACAGTATTACCTCAGTTCCGAGTTGGTCAGCGCCTTTGCCTTGTTCATTCATAGCATGCGTTTCTCCATTTCCTCCTTCTTCAATAACAGCTATAAAAACATATATCATACACCATACTAACCGAAATCATTACCTAATTATCCACAGTTCAATCATCTCACATGTGAATACAATAGATTAATTCCCGTATATTAATGCCACATATTTTCATATCTTAAAATCATACCTGATAGGTACCATGATTGTATATGGTGTTGCCATCATTCATTCGATATTTGCCTCAACCACGACTTCTATGGTATTTCCACACAGTACAAAAACCCTAGCCCTATTTCTCTTACAGTGTTTTCAAATTGCATAACGATTTGACCCCAACTTTCCATGATTGTTCGTCTTCCCAACCTAAAGCACTGGATGATCTCGTTGTCTTTAATTCGAAAAATAAATTAGTAAACCCTAAACCTAACCGAACTAATGATTAATAACAACATTCGGGATTAAAATGAAATAATGAACAGATATATACTTGTACCGTAAGTGTATGTAATCTATCAAATAGGAAATCATATGTGTATGTCTTATGCAAATCTAATGTAAAAAAACTCTAAAACAAAACAAACTGTAAACATACCGTAAGAAGGTATTTTTTTTTGTGCATGCACTATGTTCGAGTTCCGATCATCAATACTCGAAAAGTGTTGAAATGATATCCAGATTCTTGAATGAACCAGGCGATGTCAAGAATTGCAGAAGAAGATGAAAAGACGAAAAAAAACGAATGAGACGAATTGAAAATAAAATGAAAAAAATATCAATTTCTATTTTGGCAGATATTTGGTAATAATGACAGAACAATCTTAGAAGTTAGTGGGTATGGAAGTTGGAGAGTTGACGATTTTCCCTAATTAATGCCCAAAAATTTATGCCTAGTGGGTATGAAATGAGAAGAATTTCCCTATTTTGAAAATTGTCTTCGAAATGAAAAAACAATAATAGAAGAATATTATTGTAATTTTGTTATTTATTGATTTAATAATATAATTAACGAAATTTCATTTTTGCTAATATTTTTCCAGCAACCTATATTTACAAACACTTATTAAATATGGTCTATTTATAAAACAAACTCTAAAAATATGCTAACTGACCCCTATTTACAAAAAAAAAAAAAAAAAAAGAAAGAATTTTGTTAGGTAAACTAGAATTGGATGAGTGAAAAATACAAATGGATAAATATACAATAATCTTATTTTGGAGGCCATAAAAACTGCCCCAAATTAATAAATTCGAAATGACCAAAAAGCCCCTCTTGAACTTCATCGCCCTCATCAAGAAACTGGATAACCACTATTTATATATTATATATTATGCGAATGCCAGAGAGAGGAAAAGAATTTAGTTGTGGCCGTCTCTTTGATTATTAAAAACAAAATGGTGGCATTATAAAATCACACAAATCCTCTGCTTCTCCAACCACTGATATTTTGCCGCCGTCCGCCACTCTCCGCCGCCGCTAATTCCGTTCTTCCTTGGCCGCTCCTTCCTTCTTCATTTCTTTTTTGAAGCTCTTACCCAGTGGAGAAACAGAGTATCGCCATTTGTCTGTTACAGAGCAGCTTTATGAATCATTGCTTAGATGGGGGGCCGTGGATTTCAGAGGCTCGATTAATTGGGTAATTTCCCACAACACTTTTCGGGGCCTGGTTTTCAATTTCACTCTGAAATTTGGCGTGATCTTCGAGGCCCAATTTGCTGGATGTACGGGGTTTGAGATTTCGATTTAACAATTTTTGTGGGTTTTTGTTTTGGTTCATTGGGGAGGATGACGACCAATCTGTTGGAAATGCAAGAACCGAGCATTGACACGGATAAGTTGAGTTACGAAATTTTTTCAATTTTGGAGAGTAAATTCTTGTTTGGGTATGATGATCAGAAGCTATGGATACCGAAGCAGATCTCTCCGGTGATGGATTCAACGCCTGAGCTGCGTCCTCGGCCGGAAGCTCAAGCGGACGCCGTTAATGGCATATCAGCGATAAAGAATCAGAGGGGGAAAATCTGTATTCTAAGCATCGATAGCGGCGGTATGCGTGGGATTCTTTCCGGCAAGGCTTTGTCCTATCTCGAACAAGCTCTCAAGACGAAATCCGGCAATCCAGACGCCAGAATCGCCGATTATTTCGACGTCGCCGCCGGAGCCGGCATCGGAGGCATTTTCACAGCAATGCTCTTCGCGACGAAGGATCAGAGCCGTCCAATCTACAACGCGGAGGACGCGTGGCGGTTCCTCGCCGAGCAGGGGAAACGATTCTACCGTTCGTCCTCAAGCTCCGGCAACGGATTTTTCCGGCGGCTTCGAAAACCTCGCGGCTCATCCTCCGCCGCGAACACCGCCGGTTTGGAGAAAGCGATGAAAGAGGCGTTTGAAGAGAATGGAAAAACCCTAACGCTTAAGGACACATTGAAACCGGTTCTAATCCCTTGCTACGATCTGTCCAGTACGGCGCCGTTTCTGTTCTCCCGAGCCGACGCTTTGGAGACGGAGAGCTTCGATTTCCGGTTGTGGGAGGTTTGTCGAGCCACATCGGCCGAACCGGGCGTGTTCGAACCGGTTCCTATGCAGTCAATGGACCGGCAAACGCAGTGCCTGGCCGTGGACGGCGGGTTGGCGATGAGCAATCCGACTGCGGCGGCGATCACGCACGTGCTGCACAACAAGCAAGAATTCCCGTTCGTGCGAGGGGTTGAGGATCTTTTGGTCCTGTCTTTAGGGACGGGTCAAGTGTTCGAGGTGAATTATGAGTACAAGGAGGTGAAGGGTTGGAAGGCTAAGGAGTGGGCTCGACCCATTGCTCGAATCTCCGGTGACGGCTCGGCCGACATGGTGGACCAGGCCGTGGCCATGGCTTTCGCCCAATCTAAGAGCAGTAATTACGTGCGAATTCAGGTTCGGCCATTATTTTGTTCTTAATTTTCCTTCTACAAACGATCAATTTTCAATTATTTTTTTTCTTTCAATTATCTTTTTTAAATAAAATATCATGATTGGCCTAGTGGGGAAGAAAAGAGAACTATCAGTTTAATGTTCAATCTATGTTATTGGTGACTATTTACCTATTTGTTAACGATTTTTTTTTAACAATTTAATAGAGTAGTCAGATTGTTGGCAGTGGTGGTGTTTGAATGAGTAGTTGCACGATGAACTACTTAAACTGATTAGAAATCGGGGTTGTAGAAATTTTGTAAAGAGGTCGTAGAAATAAGTGGTTTTGAAATGAATAATTATTTTGATGAGTAGTTATTTTGAGTGACTGATGTGTTTGTATGTGGAGGATTTGTAACTCCTTCGTAAAACAAAAAATCAAACACCTCCGTGGAAATAATCGAATGTGTGAGTAAGCGGACTTGATGGATATCAGTTTATTTCGGCTTTGTGTACTACTTTTGGTCTATTTTTTAGGTGAATTGAATAATATTAGTGTCGCTGTTGGACATGGATTGGTATTGGCCGAATAGGGTGCAGGTGTTACTGTGGACAGGCTGTGGGATGGTCAAGAGATTATCCTCTGTGAACTTGTCTCTTGATTTGTTTGTTTGCATTTGAAATTTTGTTAGAATTCACCAGGTTAAAATTTTCTCACCCCATTTCTAAGAATCTTGGATTTTAAACAGTGATTTGGATTCATGGTCGTCTGACCTAGTTTTGAGTTCGCCTTTTCATATCTTATTAGTTTGATGGTGTTTTGATTCTATTTCAACAATGACTCAAATCTGTCATTTTCCCGATTGTTCGAGCTTCTTACAATGTGACTGATAGATTTGCATAGTTAGATGTACAAGAGAAAAATGGTACAAATATCTCAAAAGAGTCCAATCCAATGGTCATTCTGGTGGCTTCTTTGAATAACTTTTGCCTTCTCACCCTATGAACTTTTATAGAAGAAAATGATGACTTAAATTTCAACTGTTTGAGCATTAATTATCTTGATCTTTGAAAGGAACTGTTCATCATTTCTAACTTGTGCCAACTCTTTTGTCATCTTGAGAAAAGAAAAAGGAGGAAAAAACTTTAAAAACAAGGTTTCTGTAATAATCATATTTTTTGCATAGGCCTGCTGTGAGAATAAAAAATGGGTTTTTGTTTTTTTGACCAAAGGAGATTGGTTTAGTACTTTTCTTTTTACAAGAATCTTGCATTGTGGATTAGAGAAAAGAGATTTGGAGATTCATAAAAAGAGACATTGATGTTGACCACAGGATCTAATAATGAAATTGATTTTCTCATACGTAGTGAAGCAAGCTAATCGAAGATTTGCATTATTGATCTGCTTTTAAGGGAACTAAAACGTAGACTGTTTCCCAACTCTTTGTACCAAAAGATGGTAAATTTTGGCACGTTACTTTCCAATCTTGGCCTTCAAGATTTCCCCTTCTCTTTAGTAATTGAGGGAAAAAGGTGTCCATAGCTGGTAAAATGTCTTCTTACGGAATGCCAATTGTCTTTGTTGAATGCAATTAAGTTGCACCATCTAAATTGTCACTTGTCACTTGTCACTATTACTCTTGTCCATATGTTTTGGCTTGCATTATCCCTATTGGGACCCATCATTTCACCAAATTTATGTTGCATAAAAACTTGAGGTTCTGATATTATTAACTTTTTAAATTAACTGCTCCTTCAACTATTGTCTTCCATTCATATAAAATCTTTATTCTATTTTTCTTGGTATAGAACAAAATCATTCATGTAGGGTTCACGGGTTTGTCTTTATTAGAATAATTTCTTTATTTTGATGATATTTGGAGCACTTTAAAACTGGGTTTTACCGTGGCCAGTACCATGTTGATGTCAAATTCATGAAAATTTAATTCTCTAATTTTAGCTAAACTTGTAATTATTTTATTTGTTGCCAGGCAAATGGATCCAGCATCGTCCAGTGCGGCCGAAATGTCGAAACAGATCCAAGTTCCAGCAATGTAAATATGCTGCTTGGGTTGGCAGAGGAGATGCTGAAACAGAAGAATGTTGAATCTGTTCTCTTTGGAGGCAAGAGGATTGCAGAGCAGACTAATTTTGAGAAGCTTGATTGGTTTGCTGCGGAGCTGGTTTTAGAGCATCAGAGAAGGAGTTGCAGAATAGCCCCTACTGTTGCTTTCAAGCAAGTGTTACCCTCAAACCCATAGAAAACATTCAAGAGATAGAAGAAGGTAGGCCTACCCTTTCAAAATTCTGTCATTATATATCTTGAGAATCTAGTGGCTAAATTTACTTTTGTGTTTGGTCCCATTTCTTGCATTATGGTCATGATCTCTAAATAATGGGGAGCTTTAGGAGACAGAGGGATTTTAAGTTCTTTAAATTTCAATTGAGAGTTTTACTTTAGTAGTTTGAAGGGTATCTTCAAATGTCCTAGACCCTACCAATTAGGACATCCATCAACGTTCAAACAAAAACTCTCTATTAGATTTATCGTTTCCTGTTCCATGTTGGGGAGAGGGAGAATTTTATTCAACAGAGTTTAAGAAAAAATCAAATGATAAAAGAATTCTAAGAGAACCATCATGGGTGGGTTGGCCCAGTGATCAAGAGACCATTGGAAAAGCAAAAGGTCATAGGTTTGATCCATGATAACCAACTACCTACGAAATAATTTTTTATAAGTTTCTTTGACACTCAAATGTTGTAGGGTTAGGCAAGTTGTCTCGTGAAAATAGTTGAGATGCAAGTAAACTGGTCCAGATACTCAGAAATATAAGAAAAAATGAAATGATTGTAAGAGTATCCTATGCATTTTGAGCATATGACAAACTTTTCAGTTTGATTTGTTCTGTTTATCAAAGAATAATGGACAATGAATTATAGAGGCAGGTAAGTCACGAGCATAAAGTATTATAGGAATTGTCAACTTGTGCTCTTGTCTGGGGTCTCCTAATCCTTGTTGTAGGTTAGAAAGAAAAAAAGGGCCAAAAAGCTGATGAATGAAGCTTGCTTGTTTGGTTTAACGATTAGAAAAAAAGTGACTTAGGGGAGGGTAACTAATTGATTGCCTCAAGTAATTTTAGGCCACCGACACTTGGTAAAGGTAGGACAATTAAGGATGGTTTGGTCAATGTCTTCCACATTCAATTGGCAAAACTGTCTCTCTGTAACTGCCGGAAATGAATCAATTCCTTCTTGTACTTCTATCTGAAATTTTATTGCAGTAGCCGTCTTATTAGGTTTGACCAGTGGGAATAAGGTTTACCCATTTTACTACTGTCTTGGTTGGGGGAAAATCTCCATTTTTCTGACACAAGTTGCATTTTACGCCTTCCTAGTTTGTTTTTATTTTCAATCTTCCCCATTCATTTAAAAAGTTTAAGATAGTCCTTTTTCTCCATCGTGTTCATGAAAGCATACCGAACAAAAACTATTATTGTCTAGTAATGACATAAATGTGTTGGGACTTATCTGGCCTCAATTTTACTTAGTATTGTAGAATTGGGTTAATTAGAGCAAATAAGAAAATCATTACGAGTTGACTTGGTGGTCAAATAAGCTTTTTTCATTCGTAAAGTATTTAGAGGTTATATGTTTAATTCAGAATGATTATCTGTCTAGGAATTAGTTTTCTAACAAGTAGCTTGTCTAATAAAGGCTAAAATCAGACAGTTCTAAAAAAAATAGACGAGATGCACGGAAGTTGTATTAGATACTCTGATATAAAAAAAAATAGAACTAACAAGTGATTAGCTCAAAGCAATGAGGGAGTTGGAGTTGGAAAGAGTAAAAGTAAAAGTTGTGTTGAGTCCAAGGAAATGTTTTGCAAGTGGTGAACAAAATAAAGACCTGCAAAGAAAGGAACCCATTGGTCGAATACTTAAGTCAACTTTTTGACAGACAGTAAAGGAGTAAAACAGGGGAAGGGATTCGGTCAGAAGGATAACCCTAGAAAGGAACATTTTGAAAAGCAATAGCACCAACAAAGCTAAGTTAAGCTATCAATTTTGGTCAGATTTTGGGGAGAAGTAAAAGCCTAGACAATTAATTATTGCCCATTCAAGCACGCCTAACCTTTCTATTTTCATTTTGACCCTCTTCCTTGATAGCTTCTCTCTTTGGGAACCTTTATTTTTTTACAAAAATCATCTTGTCTCGGTTATTTTCCTCCTTTTTCTTTTGGATTCACATATTTTGCTTCCCTTTTATATCACTTTTATTTGTTAATTATTCCTAGATTCAAAAGTTTAGCTTGTTATGGTTTATTTACTTTTTTTTATGTACCTTTTTAGTAGTGAGAAGAATACGACAATCTAGCGTTTTTCTTTTTTCTCTCTTTTTTTCCGCTCAGGTAGGATACAAGGATTCAAACCAACCCTAATGTACGTCTTAACTATATTTTTATAAACTTATTTTAGACCAATAGTATGTAGGGCGTAAATATTCAAACCTTTAATCTTTTTGTTAACAATATATGCTTTAATCAGTTGAGTTATGTTAAGTTGACATGACAATTGGGGCTTTGAGTATAGTACTCATGATATCATATCAAATTATGGTTAAAACAAAAAGAACCTATCTCTCAACCATTATGAGTTAGTCTAGTGATTAGATAAAAGCTTTATAAATCATAAAATGCTATGATATTAAGAGTCCAATATATGATGGATCATTTACCGAAGAACTCATTTCCTACACATTATATTGGCAACCAAATATAGTATTCATGAAATTATCTTATAAGAATAATCAAATTGCAGATAAAGCTAGCTATCATCATCCTAAGTCTATTTTTGTGCAGGGAAATTTACCACCTGTCATAGAGAGAGAAGCTGGGAATTGAAGGAAAAGGACAAGACAAAGTGGTCAGAATAGTGTGTTCAAAATCTCAGGGGGATACTTTGCCTGCCTAAGCCAAAGCATTGTATACTGTGGTGTCCACTTTAACCTTCAACACAACAAAAACTCACACATGCTTTTCCAAGTCAAACAAAATATTTCAGGTGTGAAACTGAATCCATTATTTGATTCTCATGCCCTTTTCTTACTTCCCTTCAAATTTATAGCATTGATTTCAAAACTGCCTATCATGTTTGTCTGTTCAATTCTTAGCCTCATGAAGAAAAAAAAAAAAGAAACCCTTTGAAATTGTGGTGGGTTTTAGGGTGTAGGGTCACATAAGAAACCCAGAAAATTGTAGCCAAATTTGCTTTTTGCTATTTCCTTTTCAATCTCTTTCTCACTATTATTGATTTCAGCGACCGACAGTTTTCTCAAGATGGTGTTTTGATTAATATCAAGACCTAAATGGCAACTTATGGACCCCATTTTTTCTTAATGAGACAGAAAAATTAGATATCTTTTTTGATATCCCATTTTGAATTGGTTAGTACTCTCAACTCTGGTTTCATTTCCCTTTTTAGAGTTGTGTATATCTTTGTAATTAGTAAATGGGTTCCCAGACAATTGGTTTCAGAGTTCATTAGATATTGAACACCATTGTTATCAGATGTTTATTTAAGGCAATTGGTATTTCTCTCTCTCTCTCTCTCTCTAAACATGATCAAATGATGATTGGATCTTGTTCTATGCTATTCGATTAATGTATTATTAGGGAGTACTACAAACTATACCTAAGTACTGCTCTCAACTAAATAAGAGCCAATTATCGATTTTCAAGATCGAACTCGTGATCGTGATGTTGAAATGAATTACTTTCAAACAATGAAATCAATCCATCAACAACCCTTTCAGTTGTATTATTAAGGTTATTATTATTTTTATTATTCCAATATTACGAAGCTTTCGTGTTCGTCCTAATAGAAGCATATAGAAAAGAGAAATATTTATATGTTGTCATGACAGCATACAACCACTAAGGTGGCCAAATTTTAACAACTTATTATCTTTTTAATTTTGAGAAATAATTACTTAAAAAAAATGAGTGGCTAAAATTTGACCACAACGGTGGCTGCATGCAAATATTTCTCTATAGAAAATAAGAATGTAGTACTCGGGTACAAATAAAAGTATTTTTAAGCAAAAAAATATATTTATCATTGGACCGCTTAAAATCTATTATTTTCCAGGCCAACTTGAAAGCATTTCAACTATTGTTTCATGATGATTAAATGAGAGTAGAGTTATTACAACCAAACCCTCATTTGATCCACCATTTATAATAATTGGTGGGAGAATGATCCAAACTCAGAATAACTTTTGCTAACATTTGACTTAACTAATGCCTTTGCTTAGAATTATTTTATTTTATTTTTTAAATTTATAACAATATAAATATAGATCTATCTATTATAATCTATGTTATAATAATTTGTATTCAAAATACTATTTATTATAACTTGCCTATCAAAAAACAGTTACAATTAAACCACCATTGTCTCAAACATGACTTTAAACTTTTATTGGGAGGGTATAAATTGATATCAGTATTAATTTAAGAGTTTTATTAATATGACCTTTCAATTTAGCAGTGTAAATTGAATTTTGTCAATTTTTGTTTTAATGTTGGTCACAAAATTAAGCGAGTTTTGAATTGAGAAGTTGGTGGGTTTGGTTGGTAGGGTTTGAAATTGGCATGGTACTGTACAAATGGCTTTAATATTGAAAAATGGGGATTCTTTCAATCTTATATTTTTTTCTCCCCACTTCATTCTCTCAAAATATTAAGGTCTCGATAACCATTTTATTTTTTATTTTTGAATTTAAGTTACAATAACTACTTTATAATATGTTTTTTCTCACTCGAATATTTACATCTTACATATATTTTTAAAAATCAAATTAAAATTTAGAAGAAAAAAAAAGGTAGCTTTCAAAAGCTTTTTGAATTTTGGTTAACATTCGCATACCTTCTTAAAGAAAGATAGATACATTATAGAAAGATAGAACACATTATAGGAAATTTAAGTTAAAATAAGCTTAAATTTAAAAAACAAATAGCCAAATAGTTATCAAACGAGATCTAAGTTCTTTGTGGAATTGGATTTCTTTCAATCTCTCTCTATATATTTTTAATGTGCATGTATAAAAAGAATCCCCATGTATTCCTCTTGTTCATGAAACCATGGGATTTGTTAAATAGTTATGAAGTGTATTGAAATTCAGTGTTGGGTTGGGGAGAACTATTGTAAAATTGAGTACAATGTTGCACACATTTTTTGTGCACTTTGAAGACACTTGGCACAATTTTAATGGTTAGCTATTGTCCCCAAACTTTTTCATTTAAAATTGGGTCCATGCCACTATTAAGTTCAACCTATAAAGAATTCGAATTCATGACTTCAATATGTTAGTATTATTGTGCCCTTGGTTAGTATATTGATTTTTTTTTTTCTCTTTCTCTATATACTTTAGGGTTATAATGGTCAGTTGTTACAATATAACTTCCACCTTTTATCTTTCAATAACATTTTCTTTCTACTCTTCCATAGTTGTCTTCCTCCTCCTTGCTGCTCAAACTTTATCACTATCCATCCAAACTAATTTTGAACCTACAATTTGATAGGAAAGGAAGTGAAACAAAGTTAAAAAGAAATCATCAATCATAGAATGCTAACATCTAATGTTTTTCTATAACAAATTTATAAATTAGTTTGAAGAGAGAGTGGATCCTATTATTTTCGTTTATTTTTGGGAAGTTGATGTGGATTAGTCATTCTTACAAAATAATTATATGTAGATAAATTTTAAAATATTTGCATTCATATTCATTAATATATTTTAATATTGTATTATAAATATTCATTAATACTAATGACTAATTCTAATTTTTTTAAAGTAACTATATTTATAATTATTTTTCAAATTTGATCAGTTTTCTAAGTTTCCTTTATTTTAAAATGATTCAGTAATAACAACTTTTTCTTGAAAATATTCCACTTATGAGTTGGAGAGTTTAGTTCTTAATCTTTTAAGCTTCTGTCAAATTCATCTTTAAATTTTAAAAGATGTATGATAAAATTTTGAACTTTCAATTATGTGTTTAATATATTTTCAACTTTAAAAAGTGTTTAATAGCTCCCTAAAAAATGTTCTTGAATCTTTAATTTTGTGTCTAATTGACTTTTTATATTATTTAACTTCAAAAAAAAAAAAAAAAAAAACCACAGACCAATTAAACAGAAAAGTGAAAATTTAATGTCACATCTAAAAAAAATTCAATTTTATGCGTGATGTATTTGCTACTATGGTAGAATATGGCCTAGGCTAATTTTTTTTTCTAAAAATGGAAAGTTTAGGCGGGTTTACCTTTTATTTTTTATTCTATTATTACTATTATTATTTTATTCATTTTTTAAAAAATTTAAGCTTGTTTTACTCTAATCCTCTACAAATTCTTCTCAATAAATTTAATTTTCAATTAAAGAAAATTTTGAATTCGAACCCAATATTAAAAATCAAAGCAAAGTTTTGAAAAGCAATTTTCACTGGTTTTAGTAAAATATAGATATTAAAGTGAGAAAAATTATAAATTTAATTTTTTTTAAAAAAAAATTGATTATTAAACGTGGATTTAGAAATCCATTTGGATTTATTTTAGTTTAATAATTTATTAGACACAACATCGAAAGTATGATCCTCAATTTTATTTGAATTCAACAATATTTTATGGTACGAATTTAAATTCATAATCTTTAAATTACTCGATGATATGTCATCTTCGGCGACTATTTTAGTCAATCTTAAATTGTGCCAAAGAAAAAACATGGATTTACTAAAATTTGCATAATTTAATTAGAATGCAATTGCTGTAGCTAATCCGAAATTAAGCGAAAATAACTCCGCATCATTTGGCTTTTAAAAAAGGTAAATAATGGACCTAAGTCCTATCCTAGCAACCACTACGAGCGACCAATTTAACTGTTGTAATTAAATCATATTGCTCCTTTTTACTGTTCTCAGTTAATAATTATATACCAACTTTAATGTCTTTGACAATTTCTTTCAATCTATATCACCAAAGTTATTATTATTATTATTATTATTTAATATCTATCACCAAAAGTAATGGAAAAGAAAGTTAAAGAAGGCGTTTGAGAAAGAGAAGAATAATAATTATATACAAATGTTTTTTTTTTTGATCGACGAATGATCTTTGAATTCATGTTTTGATCATTGAAATCATTTTTTAATAATAATTTTTTATTTTTTTTCTCATAAATTATAATCACTTTTCATTTTTCACCCACAATTATGATTAAATTAAAAAAAAGACGGTCGATGAATATGTTCGCAGGACAAAATAATTATGAAATTGAGAAGAGACATATTATCAATAGATTGATTTTTTTTTAGAAGAAATAAATAAATCCTAAATCAATGTCTATTTGTCTCATATTACTTTATCCGATGAATTATTTAAGCATATAAAACAATACCCCAAGTTTTCTCAAAAATCACAATCAATTCTTATTTTCTAAATGAGACAAATGTCATAAACCTCAATAATGCAGATTTGCTTTTGGTGGACAAATAATTGATTAAAGAATAAATGTTAACATACCATTGTGATCTACGACTGTGATTGAATTTTGGAGTTTAGGAGAGGAGAGGAAGTAGAATTATTTGAAAGGGTGAAGTATTAGCTTGGTAATTGGTATTTTGGAGAGGAGATGTTAGAAATTTTTTTTTGAGGATTTGTGTTTTGAAAAGAAATTTTGGATTTCTTTTTTTTGAAATTAATGTTTAAGAGAGAAGATTTTTTATTTTATATTAATTTTTATTGTAATAAAGTTTGATATTATTAAATATGTTTGATGAGATGTGAGAATATGTTGTTAGAGACTGTTATATACAAAAAGACAAACATAGAGTTGGATAATTTCATCTCCTCTCCTCTTCAACTCCTAAATCCAATTGCCCCTACGTATTTTTAAGTTTATTCTTTTAATATTCAATTTTAATTCATCTATTTTTTAAATTAAACATAAAATTCATTCTAAAAAAAATTCAAGTTAATTTTGATTAAAATGAGTTATCAATAACAATAATTTAAGTAAGGATTATATGTAAGATGAATTTATTTCTAAAATTTGTAGAGAAAAAAAGTTAAGAGAGTTTTTTTTTTGTTAAAAAAAAGAGTTTTTTTTTTTTTTTTTTTTTTTTTGTTAATTCAAGAAACATATCATAAAATTGAACATTGAAAGAAACAATATTAGAACAAACTTTTTTTTTTAAAGAATAATTTAAACAAACTTCTACAAGATCTAAATGGTATTTTAACAAAAATATTATAAGATAATGACCATAAATAATTGGGTATGACAAATTCTTGAGCAAATGATGGCATAAGTTTTTTGGTATTTTCTAATGATTAAAGAAACTTCTCCCTTTACAAATTATAACTCTAATTTAACAGCTTCATATCCTGTCCCCCTCCAACAAAACATAATTTGTTTGACAAATTAATTAACGGTAATTTAATTTAACAGAGAAACTTTTGACTAGGAGAATGTAAAAGTTAATTAAAGCTATATCGAATTAGTTAGCCTAATTACATACAAAAGGTTTTAGAGACTGTATTATTATTATTATTATTATTATGGAAGTTCGAATCCAAGACCTTTTTTGGTCATTAAATACATATTGATGTCGTT
>JBBMKA010000003.1:579611-601519 GCA_037833695.1 Sechiopsis laciniata | reverse complement strand
ATAAGATTCAATTACATTTCGTAATAATCATGTTATTCAAGATCTTAAGATTTATGTTATGCATAAAATATCTAATAAAATATGGATTCATAAAATTGAATTTGTAATTGTGGTATTAAAGTGTATTATTATTAAATAATAAAACCAACATGTTCTTTATCGAAATTAAGCAAACATAACTAAATAAAGATGCGAAAATTACTCTGCATAATTTGGTTTTTTATTTTATTTTATTTTATTTTTTTAAAAAAAAAGCAGTTTTACTGTTGAAATTAAATTCCCCATTGCTTGTTTTTACTGTTCTCGGTTAATTAGATTTCAGCTTTAGTGTCTGAAATTGAATGGTCAATTTGTTGATCCAATTTCACCAAAAAGTGATTGAAAAAGAATGAGCTTTCCCCATCCAATTTGAAAGTCTTTTTTTATTTCCACCACCTGCAATCATTTCAATATTATCATTTTGTTTTAAAACAACTATTTCTGTATTCAGCTCCATTTCATTACTATTAAATCATAAAATTATTTATCAAATCAAACTTTTAAATCACATCAAATCAAAGAGCATTGATTCCATTATTTATTTAAGTTCAGAATTGAATATTGATAAATTAAAATTATTCATTTTAAAATTGACTTACTCAGACCAAATATAGAACTTGCCACCATGAACAAAACTCAACTAACAACTTGTACAATTTAACTATGGAGAGTCTATCGATTTAAAATTTTTACTCTCAAATATTGTTGAATTAAAAATAATAGTAATAAATGTAGAAATTTATATATATCATGTAAAAAAAATTATATACATGAATTTTTCTTCTAAATTAACCATGTGTTATGAATAAGTTGACGTGAGAAATATTTTAGTTAAAATTGAGAAAAGTAATTTTAGAGTGTCAAATAAAACTGACAGCTAATTATTCTAATCAATTTATAAAAGTTAAATTACAAGTTTTTAAATTTTATTTATTTAGATTTTTTATAGTTTTTTTATTTAGTTTTTAAACAAAAATATAATTCAACTGACAATGAAAAATTTCAAATATATAGTAAAATAATTTATGAATTCAAATCTTTTACCTATAAAGATTCTAACTTTTAAAAATATCTAACAAATTTATCAACTTCTTTTGTTTAATAGTTTGGCGACTTTTCAATGGTGCTAAATAAGTTTTTTTAATATTCAATATTTATTGAAATTCATTAATTTACTAGATATAAAGTTGAAAATGAAAGGTTTCATTATACATAAAATTCCTTTTTATTGTAGATCTATGGATTTTTAATTTTTAATTTTTTTTAATATGTCATAGATTTATTAGATATAAAATTGAAATTTTAAGGATCTATTAACCTTTATAAAGTTTAGACACCCATTAAATCTGTTCTAAAAAAAAGACACCTATTAAATATAAAAAAGAAAAGCTCATAAATTTAATATACACATTTTAAAGATCATCAAAATACAAAAACTAAGAATTTGAGACTAAACATATAATTTAATCCTTTTAATTTAGATTTAATATATGATTTACTCAATAAATAAATAAATAAATAAATAAATAAATAAATATATATATATATATATATATATTATATTTTTTTGAGTAAATCATATATTAAGTCTAAATTATATGTTTAGTCTCAAATCCTTAATTTCTGTATTCTTTATTTAAAACATAATATATATATATATATATATATATATATATTATTTAGTTGATATTTTGTCTATCCCACTTGCACCTTTATTAAAAGGAGAAAAAGAAGAAATTTTTTTTACCGTTGCTCAATACTTTTACATGACAAAATAATGATCAAATAGAGACAATATTATCAAATAATTGAAACTTCAATCAATATATATTTGTCACATATTACTTTATCAAAATGAATTGCGTAAGCTTCTAAAACTTAGTTAATTATCACAACCAAATCTTATTTTCTATTTGAAAATCCTTTGATTTCTGTCTTTTTTTTTCTTTTCTTTTTTTAACTTTATAAATGAAACATAAACCTCAATCACACAATAAAAGCAGTTTAGATCAGTTTTGGTTTTGGTTGGCAAATGGTTAATTTAAAAAAAAAAAAACGTTTTTTATCAATAAATAATTGGGGTATGACTAGCAAATGGAATGACATCAAGATTTTTGGTATTTTCTAATGATTAAAGAAGCTTATCCCTTCTGCAAATTATGACTCCAATTTGACACCTTCATATTTGTTGCCCTCCAACTGATCAAACAAAACATCATTTCTTTGACAAATTAATAAACAGTAATTAAATTTCATTTCATTTACCACAAAAACTTTTGACTGGAGGAATATAAAATAATAATTAAAGTTATATCTCAAATTATTTATCATAATTACACAGTTAAGATTTTAGAGACTGTCAATGGACTTTGAAAAGTTGGTTATAAAAGTTTATCAATATGGAATATTTGCCAAATTAAGTAAGCTCGTTGATAATGATATATGTATTTTTAACTAAGAGTTCGTAAATTTGAATTTCATGTTTGAACTCAAAGGAAAAAACATTCTACATGGAATATCTTGGGTTTTAATGACTCTTTTTATTTTCCTTTTGCAAAATCGTTGAGAGTGTCAAGTAAGTGAGTTTTCTAGTAGTGGCAGTAAATTTTATTCAGGAAAATGTGATTTGGCTTCATTTTCCATCATCTTGATTGAATATTGTTTATTTGATTTTATTGTTTGGTTCAATTCAACAACATGGTCACAGGAATACTAGTGTCTTTATGTAGAGTTTGTTGGTCCACCTCCTCTAATTTGTAATTAAAAAATATATATTTATTTTAGTTTACATAGGCTCCTAAAATGTTAATTGATTTGTAAAGCCATGTTTTATAACCATTTATGTTTGTTTTATATTTTTTTAGAATTAAATCTAAGCTTTCTTGATTTTATTATCTAATTTTACGTGTTTATATATATATATATATATAATATAATATAACAAAGTCAAATTTGTTAGTTTTATTTATTTATTTCTAATTTGACTACATAATTCAAATATTTTCTAAAGAGATGAAATTTATTGCAGAAAATTGATGAGAGAAATATACATTTTGACATTTTACTTGATTTCTTAAAGGTTACAGGAATGTTCTTTTTTAAAAATAGATAATAATAATAATACTAATAATCATAAGGTTACAAGCATGTTAATTTAGTTTTCTTATTCTTTTTTTTTTTTTTTGGAATTTGTTAATTTAGTTTAAACAATCATTAGGCTATATATAAAAATACATAACCCAAATTGTATAGTTTTGCCAAGTGTAACATATCGAGGTATTTTTCTCATCAGGTGCTGTATTCACAGTATAAATTATAAGACAACAATCAATTAATAGTCTTAGTTCTTGGTATTTCTCAAAGAAACAAAAACAGAATTAATATGGTTTTGAACAGATTTTGTTTAAAAAAAAAGGTTTTGAACAAAATTTCTGCAATAGCTATGAATCTAGTCAGATATTCACACAAATAAACCAATTTAGGTATGCATCAAAACAAACCTAATTGAAAAAGTGCAATTGAATGAGTTTAGGTCAAACACTCCTAGGTATGTAACAAAAAAAGAACTGAAACTAAATGAGTTCTATAATACAAGAAATCTTTGGCATATATTTTAAAATTAAAAAATAAAGGGAAAAAAAACAACAAAAGAAAACTATGAGATTTTGGAAGGGTGTGATCTTGTGAGGTACAAGGTAAGAGTTCTAAGAGAATTCCATAACAACCCTGGAGGGAGCATGTGTTTTCAATATCATTTCTTCATATTCCTCAATAGGATCTGAAAGAGCAATAATAGCTCCTCCAGCTCCAATGGAAGCTTCATCTTGATGCAACACAACTGTTCTTATCACAATATTCAGATCAAATGTCTGGTGGTAGGAGATATAGCCTATGCAGCCCGAATATATGCCTCGAGGACAATTCTCGATGGAGTCGAGGATCTCCATAGACCTCAACTTTGGTGCTCCAGTCATCGAACCACCTGGAAATGCTGCTTTTATGCATTCGATGGCACTTACGTTCGGCTGTTTCTTGCCTCGAACTGTGCTCACCATGGTATGGACAGTTGCATATGACTCTACGTCCATGAGAAGTGGAACGTGAACAGAACCCGGTTCACACACACGACCGAGGTCGTTCCTTAGGAGATCAACAATCATTAAGTTCTCAGCTTGGTTCTTTTCACTATGTCAAAAAGAAAGCAAATGTTAGTCTACAAGAAAGCAAATATCATTTTTTTACTTATGCTCATGAGGTATCTCTTGAGACTGAGTTAAAATCGAATACTCATAGTGAAAAGAACCCATGGGCCATGGTTACTTTTTCTTTTTAATGACCCAGGAACTTGAATAAACTTGGAGCACCACTAGCCCCTCCCTATGGCACTCGAATACATCGTAGGAATAGAAGTGAAATTAGCGGTCGCTTGAGAAATTAATCCCCACAGCTGCCTCGAACCTAGGATTTCAAGGGAAGCACACCCTCAAGGCCTAGGTGCTCGACCACTGCGCCGCCCCTAAGAAACTAAAAATGACAATTCTAATAGTAAGCAAAAATGAGGTAATACTGCAAACAAAGAACGCAAAAAGTATTTGTAATTAGCACTCAACATAGTTTGAGGGAAACAAACTGAGTTCGATTAAAATTTCGTCACAACACAGATCATGTTTAACTGCATCCGACTACAGGCTATAAAACATTTATACACATACTATCAAAGAAAGCTCCTATTGTATTTAACTTACAAGCATGATCTTTCAGCGCTAAATTTGGAGAACATACCTATACTGCAACTGCATTTTTAGTTGATCGTCTTCCTCGGTTGTCACTCCTCGCTTTGTAGTACCTTTGATGGGCTTTGCTTCCAAAACGCCATCCCTATTCAACTGTAGGAACCGTTCTGGTGATGAACAGCATATGCATATATCTTCTTTTGAAAAATTTAGCCAAGCTGCATACGGTGCCGGATTCTTTTCTCTGAGCCTGAGGTAAAGTCTCAGGGCATCGGTTTCCTCAATTCTTTTTCTAATTTGGGTCGTGAGGCACAGCTCGTAGCTCTCGCCGTCTGTGATGTATTGCTTACACTTTTCCACATTGCTTATATATCCCTCCTTTGATTTCTCGGCAACAAAATCTACCTTACACGGTGTAAATGACTCATTGAGTGAACTTTCTTCAATTAACTTCTCTGAGATGGAAGTTCTCAATTCCATAAGCTTAAACTCAGCATCATCCAACCATGATGTTGAAGTATTACATTTTTCATGTATGGATAACAAGTAAACATCATCCGAAACGTGATCAACGACC
Source organism: Sechiopsis laciniata (assembly GCA_037833695.1). Lineage (NCBI taxonomy): Eukaryota > Viridiplantae > Streptophyta > Magnoliopsida > Cucurbitales > Cucurbitaceae > Sechiopsis > Sechiopsis laciniata. The sequence goes on along the minus strand of JBBMKA010000003.1, from coordinate 596,170 downwards.
AAAAGACTGTCAGCGAAAAAAAAGCATGCATCTGGAGTCCTGGACTTGTGTTGGTTGTATGCTGCACCGCATTCTACTTTGAGTTCATATCTTCAGAATATAGAGGGCATGTTAGCTTATATGAAAAAATATTATATTTTTATTAGCATTGCAAATATTGTTGAAGTTTACCATTTAAGTAATTGTTGTAATTTAATTTCAGAAGATGCAGATTTCTCGATTCACTATTCATATATATTCCAGCATTTAGAATGGCAAGCAATGAGAGAGACATCTGAAAGCAAATCGAAACGCATAAACCCAACATAAAGTTACCTAGCAGCCACTACATTCTCTAACTCCTACGGCTTGCTTGTAATAAAGTTTTTTAGTTTTAGAACTGCAGTGCAGTCAGGTGGTTTCAAAATGTTCAAATTATAGTTCAATTGAAATCACTATTCAAAAGCCTATATTTGATTTCATGGTGAGTGAAAGGGAAATAGCTTAATATTGTTATACTGATAGTGATAGTAGTCACTTACCCGAAATAGCCAACATATCCACCGTGAAAGTCAAATGGAAGCCCTTCATAGTCTTTCTTTTCGTATTGAAAAGATAAAAGCTCCTATAAAAATTAAGCATTTAAATACTTGGTTTCAGCAATTGCAATCGATTAATGAATGTGCTCATGTCACTATTAAAATGAATTGAAAGAAATAACAAAAAATGCACAATACTTAAACAGTTAAAAAGTTATGATCAAGATGACCAACATTCATTAGCAAAAAGGTCATTAACCAAGTCACATTTTTAAAGGTTCTCACTATCGAATTCAAACCTACTGTTAGTCGAAGATCTTAAAAAGAAACAAACTGGCATCTCAAAAGAGCAACAACAAAAATAATTCCCAGACCCCAACCTAGCTCTTTGACGGTTGATTGATATCCAAGAACAAATTATGTTGAACAATAGTAACCATGCTTTTCAGATAATATTATTTTACATGTTATAGAATACAAAACCAAAATCCTTCAGTATCATAGATACCAAGAAATATTCTTCAAGTACCTCGTTTAGATAGTCAAAGAAACCATCCTCTAAAAATGTGTTGGTTGCTGAGCCTTGAGCATCCTCAACTGAAAGATAACCTCCTTCAAAAAGACGATCACTGAAAAAAAAGGATGTAATTAACTTCGTAACCAAATAGATGTCATGTTCTCTTCTGGAGCATTTCATCGATAACTAAGTAAAACCTAGTAAACTAAAATGATTACAAAGACAAACGAAGAAATCCTAGCACAATCTCAAAACCCAGAGGAAATTTTAGCCATGAATGTAATTCCAACCTATCATTTGATAACTGGAAAACCATCTTCTTCCATAGTGATCCACCTTTTCCTCCCATAAATGAAAATCGTGCTCTTCCCTACATAAATTCAGAGTGAAAACATCCATTGATGAATTTTTCATTGAAGAGTAAATAATAATAATACTAATAATAGTGTGAAAACCACACCAATATTGGTGCACGATCTTTGAACTACATGTTAATGATGCAAATATAAAGCAACTTGAAATCACAACGAAATATAAAGCATTTAAAAAAGTGTATTCGTGGCCTTTTACTTTAATGGCATGTACCTATTGAAAGCATAAATGATTAAATATAGAGAGTGTGTTGAAGCCTTACACTAGTACCGATCTTTTCAGATGAGATGAAAAATGGTAATAGAAAGAAAAGATGTCATCAATATATATATATATATGTATATATGTATGTATATATATGTATATATGTATGTATGTATATATATGTATGTATATATATGTATGTATATATATGTATGTATATGTATGTATATGTATGTATGTATATATATGTATGTATGTATATATATGTATGTATATATATATATGTATGTATATGGGAAACGAAAACATCTTCTTCGATAAAATGAAAAAAAATTACTAAGAAAATGATATAAAATACGAAATATACTGAGTTATAACTTGTAAGATAAAAATGCATCTGCTATTTCTCTTTGTAATCGAGAGCTTGTGACTAAAGAGTCATTGTATTATTATTAGAAGAGGCAATGCCTATTTATAGAGTACAAGATAACCCTAACGGGCCTAAACCTAATGAAAGCAGGAAAATACATAATTACACATATAATCCTAACACTCCCCCTCAAGCTGGAGTAAATATTTCTATCATGCCCAGCTTGTTGCAGAGGTAGTTTATGCGAGCTTCATTCAGTGCTTCGGTGAGTATATCACCCAACTGTTACCCAGTCTTCACATAACTCGTTGAAATCAAATCCTACTACATCTTTTCTCAAACAAAATGACAATCAACTTTAATGTGCTTTGTTCTTTCATGAAACACTAAATTCGAGGCATAGTGAATAGTTGTCTGATTGTCACACCATAATCTTGCAGGTATCATAGTTTTCATTCCAATCTCGTTCAGCAGCTGAACAAGCTATACTATCTCACACGTTACTTGTGACATAGCTTTGTATTCTGCTTCAGCACTGGAGCGGGACACCACATTTTGTTTCTTACTCTTCCACGACACTAGATTTCCTCCCATGAACACACAGTACCCTGAGGTCGATCCCCTATCTTTCTTAGAGTCTGCCCAGTCAGCATCTTAATAACACTCAATATTAGAATGTTCATGGTTCTTAACACACCTTTTCCAGGAGCAGATTTCAGACAACTCAGAATTTGTTTCACGGTTGTCCAATGATCTACTGTGGGAGATGACATAAACTGACTTGCTATACTCACAGAATATGATATATCTAGTCTCGTGACTGCTAAATAGTTCTGTTTCCCAACCATCTTCCTGTATCTTTCAGATCATCAAAAGCTTCTCCTTCTTTGACAAGTTGTTGATTTGGTACCATCGGAGTACTACACGGTTTCACACCTAACTTTCCTGTTTTAGTCAATAAGTCAAGAACATACTTCCGCTGGGATAAAAAGATTCCCTTCTTACTTCTCATGACTTCAATACCTAAGAAATAATTCAGGTTCCCAAGATCTTTGGTACTAAACTGGCTATGAAGAAAGGTCTTCAATGAAGCTATCCCAGAATCATCACTACCGGTGATTAAAATATCATCAACATACACCACCAGTAATACAATCCCGCCATTAGACCGGTGATAGAACACAGAATGATCTGAAGAACACTTTTGCATTCCAAACTTCTCAAGAGCTTGACTAAATTTTTCAAACCATGCTCGTGGGCTCTGTTTCAACCCATACAACAATTTACGAAGACAACAAACTTTAGCATTCTCCCCCTGAGCGACAAACCCAGGCGGTTGCTCCATATACACCTCCTCTAGGAGATCGCCATGCAAAAAAACATTCTTAACATCAAGCTGAAACAACAGCCAATCATTCGTTGCTGCGAGAGAAATAAACAGTCGAATGGACGACATCTTTGCAACTGGAGAGAAGGTCTCACTATAATCAATCTCATATGTCTGAGCATACCCCTTTGCAACCAAGCGTGCTTTGAGCCAAGCAACCGAACCGTCAAGTTGAATAACACCCACTTACAACCAATCGTCTGTTTCCCTTCTGGACGAGCAATTAGTTCCCAAGTATCATTCGCATCCAACGCAGCCACCTCTTCTACTATGGCCCGGTGCCACCCAGAGTGGGACAAGGCTTCACTAGTATTCTTAGGAACCGACACAGAATCAAGTGAAGTGAGAAATGAAAAAGAGGGTGAGGATAATTGATTATACGACACTAATGAGGAAATAGGATACGTACAAGAACGTTTACCTTTACGAAGAGCAATGGGCAAGTCAAGATCATCACTAGGTTGCAAGTCAGATGACGAAGAAGTCACAGGTACGGGACATGCGTCTGACGGGCGAGGACGCCGAGTGTACACCTGAGTAAGGGGTGGAGGAGACAGAAAACGACGAATGAGGGTCTGAATTCCCGGACGAAGACACCACCTCATAAATCAACACATCATCCTCAGCTGGTGGAAGACTGGACACAGGTCTAAATGGTGTATCCTAAAAAAAGTGACATCAGATGAAACAACATATCGATTAGTGCTAGGGCAGTAACAATGATAACCCTTTTGAACCCGAGAATAGCCAAGGAAGATACATTTTAAAGACTTTGGGTCGAACTTGGTCCATTGAGGACGAACATCACGAACGAAACATGTACACCCAAAGGTCTTGGGGGGAATGTGAAACAATTTCTTAGAAGGAAACAAAACGTGGAACGGAATTTGATTATTGAGAACAGAAGATGGCATTCGATTAAGGAGAAAATATGCTGTGGTGACAGCATCGATCCAAAAATGTTTCGGGACGTTCATATGGAAGGACAAGCCCTTGCGGTTTCAAGTAAATGTCGATTCTTACGTTCAGCCACTCCATTTTGAGACGGAGTATCTGCACAAGACGATTGATGGATGATACCCTTTTCATTGAGGTAAGAACTAGGAGACGCAAAAAATATTCACCCCCATTATCAGTACGCAACACTTTGATAGAAACGTTAAATTGATTACAAACTTCAACATTAAAGGCACAAAAATGCGAAAACAACTTAGAACAATTTTTCATTAAATATACCAAAGTAAGACGGGAAAAGTCATCAACAAAAGTAACAAAATAACGAAACCCTGTTTTGGACACAATAGGACTCAGATCCCAAACATCTGAATGAACTAACTCAAACGGAGCATTAGCTCGTTTATTTACTCGAGGACTCAAACTCAAACGATGAAACTTTGCAAACTCACAAGACTCACAATTTAAAGATGACTTCTGATTAAAAGTAGGAAACAACTTCTTTAAGACAGACAATGATGGGTGACCCAACTAACAATGAACCTCGAACGCAGATGCAGTGCTTGCACAAGCTACAGCTTGGATTGGTTGTTGATCCAAGATGTAAAGACCCCTAACTTCATGCCCCCTACCAATAGTCTTTTTCGTCAAATGATCCTGAAACAAGCAATAACCAGGAAAAAACGAAACAAAACAATTTAAGGCACGGCACAAATGACTCACAAAAATCAAATTATACGAAAATTTAAGTAGACACAAGACAACAGACAAAGATAGGGTAGGAGTAAGTGTAACTAATCCTGAGCCCTGGACGGGAGACAAAGATCTATTTGCCAATGTAATAGCAAGAAAATGAACCGATGTCAACGAAGTAGAAAACAAGTGAACATTACCTATCATATGCGCAGTGGCTCCAGAGTCTATGACCCACTTCGTAGACGACGAAAGAAAGCAATGATCGTTACCAGACTCAACTAAGGTGGCAGCAAGAGGGGGGTCGAAAGATGATGATTGCGATGGTGCATTGGAAATCCGGAGGTTAGCAAACTTATCAGGCATATTTTTATCACTGGAAGCAAGGTGAGCTGCCTGAATCCGTTGATTTTGATACTGTAACTTCCTGCAGTCTCTCTTGAGATGCCCTGGTTTCTGGCAATAGTAACATACTACATCACCTTGAACTTCCGGATGCCTTTCACTACTAGAATCTTGACGTCGATCGTAACCAGGTTTCAAACAGCGTGCAATCAATTAATCTCGAGACAAACCGATGATAGAAACCAAAAACAAAATACCCAAACCTGTAGATCTTGCTGTCCCATATGAAAACAGTAGCAAAAAGTGCCTAAAACAGCGTGCAATCGTCAATCTCGAGACAAACAGATGCTAGAAACCAAAAACGAAATACCCGAACGTGTAGATCTTGCTGTCCCGCACAAAACCCAACGAAAAACACTCCGATTGGAGCTGGGATGCGCCTCCACGCGCGGCTGCAAGTTGGTGGCGGTCGAACTACTCCAGCGACTATTGCGGAATAACGGCTGGTCGGAATCCTTCGATATTTGGATAGATTGTAGATCGGGACGTAGGCTATCGGATTCTGGCGGCGGTGGCGCTCCAATGACTTTCCGGCGACGCTCCGACAGATTCCCGACGACTCCCTTTACTAAAAAAAAACTCAATGCTCTGATACCATATAATCTAGAGCTTGTGAGTAAAAAGTCGTTGTCTTATTATTAAAAGAGACAATACCTATTTATAGAGTACAAGATAACCCTAACGAACCTACCGGGCCTAAATCTAATGAAAGCAATAAAATACATATTTACACATATAATACTAACACTTTTATTCCCAGATTTATCGAACTTAAAAATTGGAAAAAATTGTAAAAACAGATTGTAATGATGGATTCACTAACGTATGCATGTGCCTCATATCTATAAGACTTGGTTTTTTTAGAAAAGGGACAAGCTGTTCATTGAGATTGTAAAAAGAAAAGAGTACAGAGACACATCCAACATGGGATGGAAAAAAAAAACAAAGTAAGAACAAAAATTCAAAACAGTAACATGGACCCAAATAAAACATAGCCCCCAAAAGTAATAAAAGAAATCCTAGATGGATTTAAATGAAGGCAGCCCAGACTGAGAAGATATCTTGAGTGCTATATCCAGAGAATGCTTTAGCCAAAGAACACCAATATGAAGCTTTAAGTTTGGCTATTTCAAGTAACTATTTGGTTCTTCAAGAAACTATTTTCTTCCCACATAATATCAAAATCTAATACGTATTATTCTTTTTTTTTAAGATCTAAGAATACAAGATAAACAAAAAGAAAATCCACTAAAGAAAAAATGAGCCTACAGAAATGGCCTCCAATCAAGAACAGTCTCACCTAAAGAATAATGACATAACGATTGTGTTACCTAAATCCAAAGAGAAACATAGAATTTAATAGAGATCACACGTCTTTTTGGAGAACTCTCAATCTCTTGAAAGATTTTATTGCTTTTCTCTCTCCAAAGCCTCCACGGCATGCACCCCTAGCTTGACAAAAAATCTTTTCTTTCTCTTGAAAGGGAGGATGAACAAAATACTCTACAACCATTTCCTTGCAATCTCCTCCTGACCTTAGAAAGACTGAAATCCTCTAAAAGCCTATTCCAGACCAGCAAGTCATCTCGCACCATTAAAGAACGTGATCCAGGTCCTTAAAATCCCTTCTACAAAGAATGCAATACCAAAGTACCACCAAAGAGGATACTTTTCTTACCATCCTATCCAAAGTGCCCTTTCATGTAAAACTTCTTAGATAAAAATAAATATTAAAAAAAACTTTTTAAAAAATGTCACCTTCCAGATCAAGGCAAATATAGAACTTTCTGCCAAAAAAAGGATTTACATGAAAAACTATCTAAAGAACAAGGGCACCAAAGACATGCATCCCTCCTGACTCCTCCCTGCTGGCACACATCGAAACTCTCCCAACAAAGAAAGAAGAATTATAACTTCTTGCCTCTCCCTATCAGACAAGGGACGCCTAAAACCCAAACGAGGTAGGGATTTGGCTCCGAAAGAGATAATACCTCGACCACTAAACAAAATTAAGGACATATAATAAAGGTGAGGAAACATTAACCAGAGAGGTCTATCTTCAACTAGCTATCTTCCCAGAAAAAAGTATATGCCCCATTCTTCAACGAAGAAAGAAAAAGGAGAAAAAAAAGGCACTCTCAGCAATGCATTTCCAAGAGCGGAAGTGCCTAGACTTATACAAGTTTCCAGTTGAAAGGGAAGTACCATATTTACTCACAATGACCTTACGCCATATGACGATCGACTCCTAATGAGAACGCCTTAGCCTTTTCTAATAAAGAACTGTTGTGAGCTCTCAAATTACCAATTCTTAGTGACTTCCTTCTCACTTCACCAAATGAACCCCATCCCTTCATTTCCCCTTCCAAGGAATTTGTTAATAGACAATAAATATGTGTAGAAATAGAACTCGATGACCGTTATATTGGCAAAATTGGCAAAGTCATTGCTTCAATATTTTGAAGGATTGGCACTACTAAGAAATTATTCGAAAGAATCTTACTTTGAACCCTAACATTGTGAATCAATCAAGAATGTATAGGTCATATTCTAATCAATAATGCTAAACATGACTAAGCTAGAACCAGATAAGTTAACTCAGGAGATAATCCGACCTTTTCAATCGAGGAACTGTCCAGCCAAAAAGTGTTTTCAGCTTTATGATGTCCAAACAAATGATAAAATATGTTTCTTGCACCACCAACTTCAGAAGCCAAATGATCATATTTCTTCCATGCCAACTTCAGAAATTTGACACTATTACTGGGATATGAAAGATTTACGAGATCAAACAGGCCTTTTCTACTAGCTCCATCAAGCCCAATACTTATACTGGGAAAAGTTCCATCATTTAATTGATCGTCAGGTTTCCTTCGTATTATTTTATTACCTGAGAAATGAGAAATTACAAACATTTTTGTTAGGTTAATACACCAGCATGCAAGCTTAAAAAACACTAAATTAAATTATGTGCACTAGAGTAAAGGCAGTCATTCCCAAAGTTATCCAGTTTAACTAGGAAGTCTCCAGAATAGGGTGACGGAAATGAAGGAGCCATTCAGTTCATGCAGCAATTGTGATCCGACCATTTACACAAAATGCCGTTAAACCCTTCAAAGTCGTGGACAATCTTTTCATCATGTTGGTTGATATAATTAAATTTACCTCAACCCATTAGCTTAAGCTTTTGGGTTGATTGGTGATTTCACATGATTCAACATGATTTTAACAGGAGGTTTTGTGTTAAAACTCTGTCAAGTCGTTTCAACCCCAATTAATATTGATTTCTACTAGTTGAACATTACCAAACTTCCAAACTTACAATTAAGGGGAGTGTTGGTTGACATAATTAAGTTTACTTCAAATTAACTTAAGTTTTTGGGTTGATTAGTGATTCATGCTAACTAAAAAAGTAATTGAAAACTCTGGACTCAGGCAAAAAATAATTTAGCCCATGTTGCAAGACAATCAAAAGCGTGTTGTGCACATACATGACTCAAGGCTTAAATGAAGAAGTAAATAGTTTCCAATCACCGAACTTTTACCAGAATAATCTACATTTCCTTTGCTGGTGACTAGTGGTCCATAATTAAGCCAATGATCCTCAGTGATATCTCTAAAATTTTTAAATATCTCTCTGCCAAAACAGGTTCCAATGCTCTCTGGATGAAACTGGGGGTTATGTAAAAACATAGGGATTGTAAGCATGATAACTCAAAGCTTGATAACAAAAAAAAAATAACCACACACCTGTACACCATAATGAGGCCTGGTAGAGTGCATGATTGCCATAAGAACTTTTCCATTTTGTGTATTTTGATGGCCGTTGAAAGAAACACGTGGATATTTTTCTGCTTTTGTCCTAGAATCACTACAAACTATGCCATGAGCATCTGAAGTTGAGGAAGCACTGCTAATCTCAAGAAATGATCGTGTATCTGTGGAACAGGTCCATGATATTGGAATTAGTTCTTTGGGAAGTGATTCAGGATCTATTACAAGCGAATGATATCTTACAACCTGCAATAAGCAAACCAGAAGTGTTACGGTGATATTAGTCCAAACAATGTATCCTTTCCATGGTAATCAATGTCAATGAAAACTGAAAAGAGCTTCTCATCAATAGTTATCCGGGGCAAATGAAGAGCTTCGTTAGTGACAAGATAATAAAAGCCATGCTAATGATTTTGATGATACAAATAATTTCTAAGGATAAGTGAAGTTTGAATACTACTGTACTTTGTTTTTCTTTTTTCTTTCTTTCTTCTTTAATTATTTATGCAGTTCCCTAGTGTTTACTGCAATTTCATTTGAGTAAGAAAATTGCCATGTCTACATCATTGTAATCCACCTCATAAAATACCAAGCAAGGAATTATACATACCATATCACTTGGTAAAAATAAAAAGAAGCATAAAAAATAACAGCACGCCAAGTAAAGCTGCACATGAAAATGCCCACGGAAAATATTTTATTAGCATTTCTATTTACGTAAATAAAACTGACCTTGGATCCTGAATTTTTCCCAGATGGTATGCCATTGAAAAGTCTACAACCATTGTGCTCAATTTCACTGTGCAAAGTTAGAGAAAGGGGAAATAAGTGCATGGATGAACACATCATGTTAGGCTAGGTTAAAAGATCCGATAATTCTAAGTAAGGAACAGAAAATATTACCCATGAAGCTTTCTCTATAACACCAAGCTTACCTTAGGCGTCCATGAACCGGCTCATTTGCATGAACAACTTTAGCTCCATGCACATAACCTAAAGCCTGTAAAATGAAAAACCGTCATATGTCTTAAGAAAACCATTTAAAAAGAAGTGCAAATTGCCCTTGAGAAAGGGAGGAAATACCTGGTGCCCAAGGCAAACACCTAAAATGGGGATATCATCACACTCATGGAGTAGTCGTAGACATATTCCTGAAAATTAAATGTTTAACAATGAATCTCACCCCAGGTAAAGTTATCTAAGCAGGACAAATATACAGCTGAAATCCGTCATGCAAACTAAATTTGATAAACAATGTTTCGACTACAACAAAAATGTACATTTTGTTTTTTCAAGAAATAAATTAAAGCTCAATATATATATATATATATATGGGTAAAGAACGCCACAGTTAATATCATTATCTGTAATCTCACCTATATTCTGATATCTCTAACAGAGTGATTGTCATATTACTTTTCAATCAACATTTCAGAATGATCCTTGATGGAAATAGAGTACATACGGGTAAAGAACGCCACAGTTAATATCATTATCTGTAATCTCACCTATATCATTAGCACATGTTGGAGTACCAGGACCAGGTGATATAACAATATTATCAAATGCATTCTCTTCATACAAGTAACTGCATAAATCTTCCCATGTCCAATCGTCGTTTCTTATGACCACAGGAGGCGCTAGCACAAAACCAAAGAAGTATAAGAGAGAAAGGTGCAAGAGTAATTTCATTCTTCCACGGCATCCACTTCAATCATTGTAAACTCTGCCACCACCTAGACTTTAATGAACACTTAACAGTGTTCATTTATTTTAATTGGTTCATAGGTCCTAAGCCCTTTTACTTCCATAAAGCAATAAGTTTGGTTTACTCAAACGTGAACATCAACTAATGTACACGTTCATATTCTAGACAACCAACTTCATTGTGTAGGAAAGATCTTCCATAAACAAAACAGACAAATCTATGAACAATGTACGTGATGAAATGCATCATCATTCATCATAGATTAATTATGCTCAGATACTGCATTTTTAACCATCCAAGTGAATTGAAAAGATAGATACTCTCAAAACTATGGCAATTAGTAAATCAACATAAATCATAATCAAATATTTTCAAGAAAATAATTCCTCATAGTTGTCGGCTAAACTATAAAGTTGTAAATCGAGTCCAAACAGAAGTAGAACGTTGTTCATAGAAGTGTCAAGAAAATAATAATAAAAATCAAAGCTCTTAACTGTGAGCCTCCACAATACTTCATTAGGTGCAGGGCTGATCTGCCAAAACCTGGACAGCCAGAGAGCTAGGAATGTTACTCCTGCTTGGAGAAACTTTGTGTTATTTAATTTTTCAAATGGTTCATGATCTGGGGATTTATTGACATTTTGATGTTTCGTTTTGATATTGAACATATACTTGGAAGACCACTTTCAGTAAAAAACAGGCTGAAAAGCATACACTAACAAGCATGGACAAGTATAGGAAGACGAAAAATCATCCTGGGTTGGTAAACAGATAATGGCACACAAATCAAGAAAAAGTAACAGCTCATTCTGTTAAAGAAATGTGAAAGGTTTAAACTTATATAAAGGAGAAACTGCAAAGCAAAATGGATAAGCATGAACCATAAACAACGTCAATAAGAAATCATAAATGCTTGATATCAAATCATATGCAAAACATAAAAATAAGTAAATACGGAGATAGAAAAGACCTACATCCATTGATGACCGACAAATCTTGGTAAATATTGTACGTGTAACTATCATAGTTGTCAATCAACAACGTTCTCACAAACTCGAGCTTCAAACGAGGCTTGACTAGCTGTTGCTTCCTCATGAACGATTCTTCCATGAGCTTCGAAGTTGTTGGACTACATAAAGACAACTTTCCAGCATTTTTCCTAAATGTCTTACAATGTCTTTTTCGCTCGAGATGATAAATTCTTACAAAACTAATTGATGGGAGTGAATTCAAGCTTGTATACAACATACCACCATCCCGTAAATTAAGCTCGAATGACAGTGAATGCAAACCTGTATACATTTTCGTTTTTCTCTTTCTGAAAAAGGTGTTAATGGTTAGACATAATTACATCCATATTTTCCACCTCCCGTCCAACCCTGCATTACAAAAGAACAAATACACGATTCAAAATGACATTTGAACAAATATCACCAGGTCCCATTTAATGTTAACAACAACTAATCAAGCAAACACTCCATCTCGCAACTAATCAAACAGTTGAACAGTTTAGTCAAAATCAGACAAGATCAATGAACAAAAACCTATTCTTCTTATTCATTTTGAATTCCCAACTCCAAACAAATGCAGTCAATTTCGCAACATTCAAGCGAATTTCCTAAATCCTATACTCACACAGCCTTCACACTCAAACTGGAAGCCACAAATTGAACATAGTTAGCACGATTGGCGACTAAAACAAGCATCAGAATCAAGCGGAAACACAGTGGACATAGAAACAAAGGTGCAAACGATGAAGATTCAGCACCAGATTCAAACAATAATGAATCAAACCAAACACAAACATAAACGAAAAAAAGGAAATTGAAGATCATAAAGACTGCGCGTTAGAAAATCAAACCTGGAGCAAGAACCCGGGAAAATGGGAGAGCGGCAGACGAGTTTTAGAAATGGCGGTATTTATTGTGGTAAGGGAAAAGGGCGGGACGTGTTCTCTGGTGAACCAACTGAGTTTGATACGGACGCCTCTCTGTGAGACTATCCATTTTTTGAGTCTATTATTTCATCCATTTTCTTTTCCGAAAAAATAGAGATGCCTTTAACTTTAAATAATAATAATAATAATAATAATAATAAAATTTTAGAGATGGCCTATCTTTACTTAACAAAAATAAATAAAAAGAAAAAAAGAGATGTCCTAACTTGGGAAAAGTTCCCAGTCTTATCTCAGTTGAGGATCTCTGGAATGAGCTTCTTATTAAGGATAATTTCAACATTGAAGATGTTAATATTAGGGATCTGCCTGACTCTCTTATGTGGCACTATGAAAAGAATGGGAGGTATTCGATAAAGTGTGGGTATTGCCTTGCCATTTGTCTTAAATAGTGCCCTTCCGATTCAAATAATGAGATTCGCTTTAGGTGGTGGAAAAGGGTGTGGAAGCTTTATTATGACTACATTCCAAACCACAGTAAATCTTTTGAAAAGGAATATTGGGGGGTGTCCCGTGAGTGTTCTAGAAGTCATGGTCCTTTTAAATCTTCTTACCATGCTTTATAGGAGTGCCTATTTTCAAAATAATTATGGAAGCATACCTCGTTCTATAGCTTGAAGTGGCCTAGAAATACAAAAGTTTTTATTGAAAGTTAGGAAATTTTTGTAATAATGAATAAATCATTTGAATTTGTCTTTAGGTGGTTAGGTTGGTTATTTGAATTTGTCTTTAGGTGGTTAGGTTGTTGAGCTTTTTAAGGAGCCTTTTTTTGCCTCCTGATGTGTATTTAATGAACCTTTGAGGAGAAATAAAATAAGAAAGAAAGACAGAGTTTCTTCATGGTATCAGAGCGGGTTTAAAAAAAAATCTCTCTTTTCGCTCGGTCGCTCCGACCTTCGCTGCAGCGAAACTCCCAAGCTTCGCGCTCGCTTAGATCGTCGTTGCAGCGACATTGCCAGTCGTCACCAACCACTCTCTCAATCGATCATTTTCGATCGATCGACGCCTTGCTGCCGCGACTCCTTCCGATCGTCAGTCGCCCTATTCGCTCGTGCGAACCCTCACTGCTGTGCTACCGATCTTCGCTGCTACGACTCATTTCGGTCATCACTCGCCCTATTCGCTCGTGCGAACCTTCACTGCTGTGCTACCGATCTTCTCACCTTCGCAACATCAGTCTTCTCATTCGCTCGAGCGATTGACTTCGTTGTTGCCTTCTTATTCGCCAGTAACTTGCTGCTGCGCCAAGCGAACCCTCCTACCGCTCCTCATTTTACGGCATACTATTTTCGCTTCAGCGAACCCTTCTGCCGCGTCAAATTTCGCTGCTTCTACATACTGTCTTCGCTTCAGCAAATCTTTCTGCCACTTTTAATTTCGCTGCAGCGAAACCTTCTCTAAAGTTTTTCACGAGGAACTTGGTTTTTATTTTTTATTTTTTGTGATTCATATACAGTTGTCTTGATATCTGGTTCATTACTGTTCAATGGCCTTCTCGAAATCTAGTGAGCATACAGTTGACTCATCGTCATCGTATATCACGGGTCATAGATTAAATGGGCGCAACTACGTCCAATGGTTTAAAGCGATAAATATGTTTATCTGTGGGAAGGGTAAAGATGACTATTTGTCAAAAGATAAGACTCAACCAGGAACAGGGGAACCTGAATTCAAACAGTGGAAAATAGAAAACAACATGGTTATGTCTTGGCTAATCAACTTTATGACCACGAAAATAGGAGAAAATTTCCTACTATATAATACAACATACCAAATCTGGAAAGCAGCTAGGGAAACCTACTCAAGTAGGGAAAATACCTCGAAATTATTTCGAATTGAGTCAATCCTGCATGATCTTTGTCAAGGAGAACAGTCAGTCACCGAGTACTTCAATAATCTCTCTCGCCAATGGCAACAGTTGGACCTGTTTGAACTTCATAAATGAAAGTGTGCTGAAGATACTGCGCAATATTAAAAAATTGTGGAACAAAAAAGGACATTTAAGTTTCTTTTTTGCCTGAACAATAACCTTGATGAGGTTCGAGGAAGACTAATGGGTGTCAAGCCACTGGCTTCCCTCCGTGAAGCATTTTCTAAGGTACGACGCGAGGAAAGCAGGAAAAGTATTATGATGGGCATGTCAGAACCAGTTCCAATCCAAGAGGCATCAGCCCTTGTCTCTAGGAACTATAACCCTACAGGGGAAAATAAACATAGGCGAGAAAGACCTTGGTGTGACCATTGCAGAAAACTAGGTCATGTAAAGGAGACTTGCTGGAAGATTCATGGAAAACCAGCTGATTGGAAACCAAGAAATAGCAATGACCGTGATAGTAAGGCATTTGCGACTGCTGCTCCTTCAGAACACAATTTAGGGGGAGAATCATCTTCATTCAACAAAGAACAAATCGATGCGCTACAGAAGATCATTGGTAACACGATCCAGGGAACAGACCTTGTTGCCCAGAAAATCACACCAACTGCACTCACTGCAAAAAGAGGGAATCAATCCTAGATCGTCAGATCATATGACAAGGAACAAGTTTTTGTTTCAGCAGTATCAAGCAGACACATCCAACTCTTCTGTGAAGATTGCAGATGGGTCACACTCAAAAGTAGCAGGGACAGGTTCCATTCGTATCACTCAAGCCTTATATCTTAAATCTGTTCTTCATGTACCAGATTTGGACTGTAACTTGCTTTCAATTAGCAAGTTAACACGTGAGCTAAATTGTGTGACTAAATTTTATCCAAATGAATGTGTTTTTTCAGGATTTGGAATCGGGGAAGACGATTGGCAATGCTAAAGTTTGCTCGGGGATCTACCGTCTCAACATTGATCCAACCTTACTGACACTCGGAGACAAGTCTTCCCATTTATCTTCCTTTGTTTCCAGTAGCTTAGTTCCCCTTAGCATCAATAACGATGATGACATCATGTAGTTACATTATCGTTTAGGTCATCCCAATTTCGTATATTTATCTAAGGTGTTTCCAAACCTATTTAGTAATAAGAATCCAAATTCATTCTCGTATGAAATCTGTCAACTTGCAAAACATACTTGAAACTCCTACCCAAATCTCGAATACAAACCTTCTAGTCATTTTTCATTAATTCATAGTGACGTGTGGGGTCCCTCCAAAATAAAGAATATATTTGGGGCTTGTTGGTTTGTATCTTTCATCGATGATCACACACGAATTACGTGGGTTTATCTGATGAAAGAAAAGTCGGAAGTATACTCACTTTTTAAACACTTCCATGCCATGATTCAGAACCAATATCAGAGCAAAATCTGTGTTCTCAAAACAGACAATGCTAAAGAATTCTTCAGCATGTCTCTGAGAGAATACTTGTCAAAAGAAGGAATCATACATCTAAGCTCTTGTATGGACACTCCACAACAAAATGGAGTGGATGAACGGAAGAATCGTCATCTTCTAGAAGTCACTCGGTGTCTCATGTTTTCTACACATGTCTCTAAACTTTATTGGGGGGAAGCGCTTTTCACAGCTACCTACCTTATCAACCGAATGTCTTCTCGTGTACATAAGTTTTCCAGTCCACACCACACCTTTCTTCAAACTTTCCCTCACCTTCGTCTCCCATCCCTTGACTTGGCTCATAAAGTCTTTGGATGCAGTGCATTTGTTCATGTCCATTCCCAACATCGTAGCAAGTTGGATCCTCGGGCACTTAAAT